>JAECUM010048275.1:0-11705 GCA_016617855.1 Megalonaias nervosa
CAGCGGTGACACCCTCTTCCTCTTTAGCGGCAGTGGCCGCTGCTCACAAAGTACCTGCCCCCAAAATCAAAGTCCAAGAGAGAACGGGTTTGTTACAGAGTTTACTGGATTTTTCCAAGCAAGAACGGTCCCGATTTAGTCCGTTGCGAACTCCTCCACGACGTGTGTTGCCTGTCATCAAGTTGATACGACGTAAACACAATCAGCGGCGACGCATTCCAGTATAAAAAGACCTGAGGCAAACAATACGGATCAGTGTTTTTCTGCTGCTAAACGCCCAAAGATGTCCCCTCCAAGAGGTACACACCGTTATCATCGTGTTCCTTCTTCGGTCCAAAAAGGAAAAGGAAAACGAAACAGACAGTCACGTCATCCTAAAAAGCGCTTAGCCAATCATCGACGTCACCCTCTGAAAACTCACACTCGTCCAAAGAAAAAAAGGAGAAGCCACCAAATGGGTGGACTTTACATTAATATGGGCAAGTTAGTAGATAATTTCGCCAGAAAGTTAGAGAACAAGTTCCTAAAGAAACAATAAGATAAAAAGGATGCATGTCGAGTCATGGAATTCAGTGTATTTTGTGCACCAGAAGATGTCTCCTCATTGTCGTTATCCTGTCCAGAATGGAAAAAGAAAAAGACAGTTTCGTCATCCGAAAAAACGCTTAGTCAAACATAGACGTCACCCCCAGAAAAGACACACTCGTCCGAAGAAAAAGAGGAGCCACTAAAGAAGAGGATTCTTTGGCAATTTTGGAAAACACATCGTCACTTTTATGACGAAGCGATGATCCCTAAAAAGGATAAAAGACCGTGTGACAAGTCATCGACGTTAGTGTATTTTCTGCTGTGTGCCAAGGAACTAATGAACCAACCGAGAAAGATGTCACCCCAAAAAAGGCATTCCTCTTCTACCCCCAAAGGAAAGAAAAGGAAAGGACTGCCACCTCGTTTAGCCAAACATTGGGACATGTTGTCCGTCCTGTCCAAAGCTCCTCCACCCATGCGAAAAAAACTCATTCAAACTGCCTCCAAAGACGTCATCGATACCGTGTGCGAATGTTGCCTGAATGTCTTGAAAGGCACAATACCTTTGTCTAAACACCAGAAAGAATGCTTAGCCAAACATCGACACGTTCTTCGCCAAATGGTCCAAAAGAAAATACCCATTGGTCAAAAGAAAAAGATGTTGGTGCAACGCGGCGGAATTTTGCCCTTTTTGCCCATGTTACTGAAAGGAGTAATGGGAACAATAGGAGGACCCTTACTGAAAGGAGTAATGGGAAAAATAGGAGGACCCTTGCTGAAAGGACTATTGGGAAACATCCTGGGAGGATGAAGATAAAAAGGTCCAAGAAGACAGAAGGGACCTTTGGAGTCAAAAGATCTCAGACGTGATCCTTGAAATCCGATGGAAGGACGAAAACTGGCTTTAGTACCTTACAAACGATGGATGGAATACCATCGTTGGCAAGAACAACGAACCCCGCATTTACCTCCCAATCCTCATTTGACCGAGATGTCCCAGTTACAACACGAATTGCAATCATTGATGGATCGCAGCGATTTGTCAGAAACGGAAAAATCTCAACGGTACGGTCAATTGTTGCAACGACTGCAACTCTTTCACCAGAAAGCTTTAGACGAAACAGCTCCACCCACTCTGAAAGATTTTAAGGCCTTGATGAAAAGTCCATCACCACTACCACCACTAGCCCCAGTAATCAAGACAAAACATCCACCACCACTAGTCCCAGTGATCAAGACAGAAAAAGAAGAAGAGATTCAAACTCCACAAGAAAAAGTACGCAAGTTAACAACACCACCTACATCCAGAATTGGTTGGATTAAAAAGATGATGGCTACCCCTTCTTCCTCAGAAGAGGAAAAGAAAGAAGGGAAACCAGAAGTGAAACAAGAACTGATTACCCCAGTTCAGACATCTTCCTCCTCGACACCTATCGCTCGTCGGACACGTAAAGCATTACAATCCAAGAAAATACCACACGAAGAAAAGAGAAGTATCAGTGAAGAGTGGATCACTTATTAAAAAATGGAGAAGGTGTTAGCCAGTATTTACTACGATCTATCCCATCCCGAAGGTTACGGAGGAGTTCAGAAATTGTATCGCGCTGCCAAAACTACACGGAAAAGTGTTCGTTTACCTCAAATGCAACGCTGGTTACAAGAACAAACCACGTACACCTTACACAAACCCATTCAACGAAAATTTTCCAGAGGTCGCACCCGAGTGGAGGGAATCGATCATCAATGGCAAGCCGATTAAGCCGATGTCTCTCATTTGGCCACCTACAATCGTGGTTACAAATATTTGCTTTGTGTCATCGACGTCTTTTACAAATTTGTTTGGGTCGTGCCATTGACTTCCAAATAGAGCAGTGAGTTACTGCGAGCCCTCAAACAGGTGTTGAAACAAAGTGGGCGTCACCCTCTTCGATGGCAAACTGACAAAGGCACCAAATTTCTGAACCAAGCTTTCCAAAAAGAATTGAAGAAACGTGACATACATTTTTTCACCACCGAGAATCCCGAAACCAAAGTCAGCATCGTGGAACGTTTTCAACGCACCTTGAAAGAACGCATGTGGAAATATTTTACGCATCAACACACTCTCAAGTACACTGACGTCTTGCCACACCTCGTCCAATCGTACAACCAATCTTATCATCGGAGCATCGGGCGTGTCCCCCAAGAAGTGACTTCCGACAACGAATTGACCGTCTTCGAGCGACTGTTCGGTACGTCTCCGACAGTGACTGTCCCCAAAAAAGGTGAAGTGTTGGCATCAGGAGATTGGGTGCGCATTGGCAAAACCAAATGCACTTTCGACAAAGGTTACTTACCCAACTGGACTACCGAATTGTTTCGTGTCACCGAACATGTGCGTGACCGTCATCCTCCCGTTTATAAATTGGAAGACATGAACGGGGAAGTGTTAAAAGGAACGTTTTACTTGCCCGAGTTACAACGTGTGACCAAAAAAAGAAGACGACGTGTACGAGATCGAAAGCATTCTCGATCGAAGAACCCGAAAAGTGGGAAAACGAATTGTCAAAGAAGTCAAAGTACGTTAGAAAGGATATCATCCCAGTTTTGACTCTTGGATCGACGCTTCGCAACTCATCGACTATAAAAAGAAGTGACCATCATGCCCATCAACACAGCCTCAGCTACCGCAGTAATCACTCCGTCGCCCAGTTCTTTTCTGCAAGATCTACAAAAGCAACCCTTGTGGGTGTGGTGTGGAGAACGTGTGCCTAAAACGGAAATCGTCTTTTTCTGCCAAATCTTTGTCGTGTATTGTGTCATCGGTGCTGCCATTGCCAATTTGAGTTTGCAACAAGGAAACAAACAATTGTGGACCATTTTACATAGCAGTTGCATCAGTTACCTTCTTCCCAATCCGTGTCTGAAATATTCCTCTAACGGAAACAACAACGGGAGTCTTGCGTCCAACGTGAGTCCCCCATCATACAGTCACCAATCAAATCACAACAATCCTCTTTTAGACACTCCTCTGACTTCCAGTGACTCCTCGGACACTAGAACTCTGGAATTATGAACAACCAATTTTACTTAACGTTACCCAGTGACAGTTCCATGGAGATGTTTCCCAATAATACCTTATGCTGTTACACGGCCAGTTTACCTCAGGCCATCCAATTGGATCACAAAGCCCATTGGGAAGTGGGTTTAGTGGAAATGATTCACCCTACACAAATCCTAAATATCCTTCCTAATCAAAACACTTTTGCGGTGGAAGTTCATAACAAGCAAGTGCAACAACACTTGGATGAACGCAGCCGTGTAGCTGACTCTATGAAATCACAAGACCCCAAAACTAAACGAACCACTTATCGGTTGAATATTCCCTCAGGATATTATTTCAGTGGTCAACATTTGGTGAACACTGTTGCTGACAGGTTCAATAACGTGTTAGGTAAAGTCTTGGAGAAAGACAGAAACAGTGTCACGATCGAATACCACAAAATAGCTCGTGGCCTACTCATCAAATTGTCAGAGGACAAAGTATTGGCCATTACATTTTGTCCTGAATTGTATGACATTTTGGGTGGAGAGACTAAGTTGATCAAGAATGCAAACGAAATACCAGCCGTGACCGGTAACTCGGATTTTGGAAAATATTTTAGTTTCCATGTAGAAATGAACCAAGGACTGAATTTGATTTTTGTGTACTCCGATGTGGCGGAGTACAACGTGGTGGGACACACCTCCGTACCGTCACTGCGTGTCATTCCTTTCAAAGTGGATTCTGCCACGAACGCTGACGAAGAAGGTGGAAACAACTATCACGTTCACCGCGAATTTGTACATCCTCACTATTTGTCCGTCAGTAAGTCGTATTTCGACACTGTCAACATTACTATAAAAGGAGATCTCGGACAAAATATTCCATTCACCAAGGGGAAAGTCACAGTGAAATTCCATTTTCGAAAACGATTACTCTAACCTTTTGTCAGTCATGCATCAAGTGTACCGGGAAGTGGTTCGACAACGAGGACATGGTTTAGGAGATATGCTAAAATCAGCCTTTCGTTCGGTGGCCCCCGCTTTGAAACCGATGGTGACACGGGGATTGCACGCCTTAAAAGATGCATTGTTGACTCAAGGCAAAGCATTTCTCCAAAATGTCATCATTGACAAACAAAACCCTAAAGAAGCTTTCTTGAGAGCAGGCAAAAATGTCTTGCTTCAAACGGGTAAAGACATTTTGGGCCGGCGAGAAACTCCTATAAATGCCCTGGGCGATGCCGAGTCAGACATTCCTGCGTCTCTGACGCCACAGCAAGGACAAGGCAGAAAAAGACGACGAAAACACCCCTTCAGAGGACTTCACACCCCTAGAGCTAGAAGGACTAAGAAAAGAAAAACTGTCCGAGAGTTAGACGTTTTTGATTATTAAATCAGAAAAAATGATTCACCGAGAGTCTTGCGCTTGTTCCAAGTCGGAACTGGATCTGTTTGCCATGCCACCCACCATGATGACAATGCAAGAATCCCAATGGGTCGAATTTCATCCCGTCTCCTCTTTGACGGATTCAGCTCCCATCGAGTTTGAAATCAAAGGACAACCCGAAGATTACATCGATCTGAATAGCAGTTACTTGTATCTGAAACTCAAAATGATCAAAACAGACAACACCAATCCGGGAGACGATGCTAGAGTAGCCCCCGTCAACAATTTCATGCATTCCTTGTTCAGCGAAGTGGATTTGTACTTGAACAAATTGGTCAGCAGTAGCATGGATACTTACCCTTACCAAGCGTATCTGGAAAATCTCTTGACGTACGGAAAAGAGGCCAAGAACACTCATCTGGATGCTTGCGTAGTTTGGAAACCTGACACCGCAGGTAAGAACAAGTTTAAAGACACAGCCCTGACAGCCGATGACGATCCTCACAATGTGGGTTTTAACGACCGTCGAAACAAACTCCTGCAAGGTCGTAATTTAAAACTGATGGATCGTTTGCATTTGTACATGTGGTTGCAAGAAAAATATTTGCTGAACGGAGTGAGTGGATTTCGCATAAGACTCAATCGCAGCAGTGTCGCTTTCCATTTGATGGCTTATGCCAACGAGTAGAAAACCATCATCCAAGAAGCCATACTTTACGTACGTCGCGTTGAAGTGTTATCTAAAGCGGGAAACAACATCAGTCACACATTGAGCAGATCGACGGCCAAGTATCCGATACGACGCGTAGAAGTGAAAATGTTCACCATTGCTGCTGGACTCCGATCCAAACTCGAAGATCATCTGTTCCAAGGACAGTTACCCAAACGTTTAATCGTTGGTATCGTCAGCAACGCAGCCCTCAACGGAGCCCACGATCAAAATCCTTTCCAGTTTAAGTACTACAAAGTGTCCAAGATCGAAGTCAGTCGCGATGGCAAGACCTTGTGTACCAGACCCTTCGAACCTAACTTTGCCCAGAAAAATTACTTGAGATCGTACTTGTCCCTGTACAGAGCTACGGGGCAACTAGGAACCAACACCAGTCACGGTATTTCGTACGAAGATTATGTAGGAGGTTACACTTTGTGGGCCTTTGATTTCACTCCAGACCAAGGCAGCGATGAGGGACATTTCCACCCTATAAAATCCGGTTAACTTCAGTTTGCAGAAGCTCTCACCGAGACGGTCAACGTCATCTTGTACGCCGAATTCGATAATACCATAGAAATCAACAGTTTGAGAGAAGTCATCCTAGACTATTCGAAACAATGGAAGACACTTATCCCTCTTTGAAAGGTAGAGAATCTTTGGAAATGGAATGGGAGGATAGCGTGAAAACAGAACCCCAAGACGAAGACGAAGAGGACGAGGTAGTGGTCAAGTCCAGATGGCCAGAACAAGAACAACATTTAGTGTCGTGTTTTGCCAAACACCTGGCGAATAAAATTACGGAATTGAGTAAGAAAGATTGTTATGGATGTCAAAATGATCATCCCAGTCAAATTCAACACGATAAATGTATAATGATGAGTCAAGAAGAAACATTGGACAAGTATCTGGACGACGCTTGGAGTCTCATCTCCGAAGAAGTAGTGTTGCATGAGTGGTATAAAGGCTTGAGTGATCATTCCTACCCACCATTGTCTACCCATAGATCTATCGCATCGAATCTCTCTTAGTCCAGAGTGAGGAGACGGGGCGAAGAAACGATTACTTGACAGATCGTTTCAAACAAAAAGTCAGAATTGAATTGATGACTTATCATTACTTTTGAAAAAAAAACAACAAAACAAAAAATGGATACCTGGGAACCTTATTACCTTTTGAACAATAGTTCGTATACTGCTTCTTGGAATCGTGTCGTGTGCGTTAAAGATGAACTACCTCATCGCAAACCTTAAGACCATCAAGCTTATGTCATCAACATGGACGAAAGTCATCTCCCAGGAACTCACTGGGTTGCCGTCTACTTCCCTCAAGAGGATTGTGTGGAGTATTTTGATTCGTATGGATGACCCCCTTTGGAAGACGAGATCATTGACTTTATGAGAAGAAATGCTCAGACGACACGATTCAATAATGTGAAATTACAAGGCACAGATTCCATGGTGTGTGGACAATATTGTGTGTATTTTCTTCATCAACGCAGTCCTGGATATCCTTTAGAACATTTAGTGACTTATTTTGATCGTCACTCTTCTAGAAACGATGTGAAAATAGATCGATGGTTTTGTGACCATTATGGCTATCTTTTGTCTTTAGCTAGGAAACGTAGTGTACATCAATGGCCTCATGACTTTCATCAATGGAAATCTCACATGATTTCACAACGTTGTCAACCTTGTCAAAAATAATTTGTTTGATGTTATTGTTAATTGTTAATTGTTAGAGGTTAATTGTTTGTTTTAATAAAAAAATGTTGTGTTTTGAAATAAAATGTGCCTGTCGTTTGTTTTAAAAAAAACACTGTGAATATATGCTCTTTGACTTTCTCTCTATCCCTCACCATGACATTCGCTATCATAACGTTCCAACTCAATTAAAACCAAGTAAGGATGTTTTCTATCGCGTCCGCGTTTGAACCATATAAAGCGGGTTGGTCTCCAGTCTGGTCATCCACTGTTGACTCGTCAACCTATGAAGATGCCTTCCAGACTAGCCAAGCTGAATGAAGCTTACGTCAATTTACATCGTGTCAGGCTAAACCTGATACCGAAGCCTGAAGAGATAGAGAATGTCAATATGTTAACCATAGCCCAAGACCTAGTAGAAGAGGTCTTCAGAGAGGAAATCAAAAAAGAACAAGAAGAATGGGGAGAGAAGTACAGACTTCAGAAGCAGAGAGAACAGCAACAAGAATAACAGCAGCAGCAAGAACCAGACAGAGGTTTTGCCGACTGCCGTGTGGACACCAAAGAGTTCTCCTTCTCTTTCCGCAGAAGCAGGCCGTATCGTATAGGAAAGCCTGCTGCCAGACGGGGACGCAATCTTAGGCAGTATAAAAAGATTGCCATCACTCCTCGTCAACAAAAAACAGCCCTTTTCAGGGCTACCCCAATACTCTCGAAAAGACATACTAATTAAATTGCCAAAACAAATTTGTATGTTTGTATGTTTTAAAAAAATAGAAGTGTGTCTATAAGCAATTCGTTTCTCTGTCTTGTCAGATAATGTATGTCTGTGTTTGTAAGTAAAAAAGGCAACGTAAGTGCTTCTTTTAGGTCCGCGCGTTTGATGTGATGGTAAGTTTCGGTGTTAGGGGATGTTTACCTTCACGTCCGTGCTTCAAGTATATAAATCGACGCGATCGTCAGTCTGGCTACCCATTGTCAACGAGACAACTATAAAGAATGAGCAGAATAAGTAAACTGTTAGAACTCCAAATGCACCTGGAGTATGCCAGGTGCCTCCTGGATGAGCTGGCTATGGAGGCCATTGCAGAAGCAGCCCAGTTGGAAGAAGAGGAGGAAAATAAGAAGAAAGAAGAGGAGAAGGAAAAGAAGCGAAGGATCCTGCATCACCTCATACTAAGACCTCTGTGTGAGGTCAAACCTGAGGTGAGGACACCAACATCTCCACAGCCACCACTTCCACAAGAAAGACAGCCACAGCCTCTGCCACCAATACCAAGAGCCGCTGTCCCCCAGAGAGAAACCTGGGAGGAGGAGGCATGGGAGGAATTGGAAAGACAGAGGCAAGAGTGGGAGCCTCGGGGTCAGCATCATCCTAGGGTGTGGAATAGAAGAAGGAGGGAACAAGTGTTCACTATCCCTGAATCTGAGGAGTGGGATAGTGAAGCCAATCAACCTCCCTCTGCGCTCTCAACCGCACGCATAAATTGGGAGCAGGACTGGAGCCGGCGATGCGTTTGTGGTGCCCGCCCTGGGAGATGTCATCATTAACCAGGTGCATTTGGAGTTCTAAAAAAACAAACAACCCTTCTCAGGGCCAACCAGATCTCTAGAAAAGAGAGACTATTCAATTTCCCAATTTGTGTGAATGTGAAGTAGTGTGACTATAAACACTCACTTCTTTGCTGATGTGTGTGAGTGTGTGTGTGTGTGTGTGTGTGTGTGTGTGTGTGTGTGTGTGTGTGTGTGTGTGTGTGTGTGTGTGTGTGTGTGTGTGTGTGTGTGTGTGTGTGTGTGTGTTTGCGTTCGCATTCATTTGTGAGGATAGTGTAGTGTGTATGTTTTATGCATTATCGTTCGTTGGTGTGGATAGTATATGGTGTGTTTTATGCATTCTCATTCGTTGGTGTGGATAGTAGATGTGGTGTGTTTTATGCATTATCGTTCGTTGTTGTGGATAGTATATGGTGTGTTTCATGCTTTCGCGTTCGTTGATGAGGATAGTAAATATGGTGTGTTTTATGCATTATCGTTCGTTGGTGTGGATAGTATATAATATGTGAAATGAGTGTAAGGGATGTTTTCGTTCACGTCCTTGCTTGACGTATATAATACGGAACGCTAGTCAGTCTGGCTACCCACGTTGACTAGTCAACACCTATCAAGATGGAAGTATTTAACCAATTAAAAGACAGTTGGTATTGGATGATGGATGGATCATACGTACTGGATAGGCTTGAAAAGGAATGTAGGTTCCCAGGCAGCCAAGACTTAGTGACCAGACTGAAAGTAGCCAGTTTTGAATTACAAGGAACGATAATGGAGGAAGCGGAGAAGTTGAGAGGCTTCATACAACTTAAATATGTAAGAGTGGGAACTTTGAAACAGGTGATTGATATTGTTATAGAAGTCAGATATTATTTGGAAGACATATTCCATTTAACCGAATGGCCTTCTGTCAAAAATGCCTTAGACGGCTTAAAGAAAGGAGAAGAGATTATGAAAAAGGTAATGGGAGAAGAGGTGAAGAAAATCAAAGAGATATGAACAAAAGAGAGAAAGGAGAAGGAAAACCAAAACAAGAAAGAGGACTTTGAAACACTGAACATAAACTGGATGAAAATACATAAAAAATTTAGAGACATGGGACATCCAGAATGGATTCCAGACGTAGAAAAGAAAAAGACGAAGAAAGGAATAATTGGAAAATTAAGAAGCTGGTGGAAGAACTGGAGACAATAGAAGCAAAATCCAAAGGCCTTTTTCAGGGCCACTTTCTATTCCTCGAAAAGATATTTATTCTCACTTTGCCTATCTATGTGTTATTTAAGTGTATGACGATGTCTCTGTCTCTCTACTGTATTTGTCCCTCCCTAGAGTGGTAGCTGCGCGTATTCAGGTCAATCCCTTGCCACACTGTTGCAAGTGTCCAGTACCGTGACGTCACCCTACCTGTTCCATTCCTATTGTCCCTATACAAAATTTCCATTGAGGCTATATCGTTCCAGGGTGATATTTTGAGGCTATAAATCTTGAGGCTACAGTGCAAACGACCAAAATTAACATTACGGTCTAGGTGAGGCTATATCGTCCCCATATACTACTATTATCGCTACTTCTCATAGATGTTTGGTCATATCGACAGTGTTCTTTCACTAGAAAATTTCTTATGATGTCTGGCGTTTTCCTAAATGGACATGGTGCGAATATCCAATATGGCCACGATGCCAACCATCTTTAAATTGTGTTGTTACTTCTCCAAAACGGTAAGTCATATCATAAGAAAATTTCTTTTAATATCGTTTTGGTCCTGAATCAAAATGACACCACTCAGGCATCGAATGTGTCAACCATAGTTTCAAATTCTTGTTGTCGCTAAATAATATCAGAGATGGTTTCAACGCTCATCATTTAAAATTAAGCAATAGTGTTATCTTGAATTCCTGGAATTTGTTTTGCGCCCTGCCGAGTGTCAGTCGTAACTCGTTTTTCGTTCAGTCGTAATGATTTTACGATGACTTTTGACTCTAAAATCTACACATGTCTTCCTAACACAAAGTGCAAACTGTCCAATTGGTTGTTCAAGGTCTGTCTTGCAAAATCAATGTTATTGTGCAGAAACCATTTCTTTTTTTTTTTTCTGTCGCAGTAACTTTGTCTTTTGAACTTGCTAAATCCTGAAATCGACAGGTTCTTCCTTATCCGAAATGCATGCCATCTATACAGTTTGGTACACGGCTGGCGTTGCAGAACAAAATGCTATTTTGCGGAAACAAATTTCTTTTCTTCAATCCAAGTGACCTTGACCTTTTCTATTTGACCTAAACATTAACAGACTTTTTTTTCCCCACATATGTGATGAATCACCAACATTATTTTGTGGAAACTTTTTTTCTATCAGTCACTGTGATTTTGACCTTTTGACATTTATATCAATTAACTTCTTCCTAAACCCAAGCACAAGCAACCCGCAAAGTTTGGTAACTGCCGATGGTGGACATATAAAGTTATTTTACAAAAACATATTTCTTCTTGCAGTCACTTTGATCTTGACCTGTAATTTTTTGTCCATGTAATCTATAGGGTTCTTTTATTACCCTATGTGTAAACCATTCATAAAGTTTCGTAAATCGTAGATGGTAGCCAAACCAAGTTATTGTGTGGAAACGAAATTGGCAACAGACGGACGGTTCATAACATCATAAAACATTACGCCTTATGACAGGCGTTTAAAAATAATAATGGGAGATGAATGAAGGACACATATGGACGTAACTAAAATATATCAGCTAATTTTCTCAATAGCAGCAGTATCTGTGTTTTCGATTCGAGATGCATCGAGTTCCGTTGGAAC
>JAECUM010048276.1:0-30870 GCA_016617855.1 Megalonaias nervosa
GGTCCCTGGTAATCTTAGACCCTTTCCTTTTTTTTTGGTGTTCGTTTTATTCCCTGTCCGGTTGCTTTCTTTAATGCCATTCCAGCAGCAGTTCCAACGGCACCTAATGCAGCTGCTTTTGCAGCAGCTGGGGCTGCAGCGGCTATTAATGCTGGTATAGCAGCAAGAAGTGGAAATATACCACCCGTCTTAATGATGTCTTTAATGGCACCCGCAGAAAGATTAAGTTTTATACCTTTATTTGATTTTTTGGCTTCATTGAAATGCCTGAGCTGACGTTCTGTAAGAGATAATTTATTTGAACCACTCATCTGATCTTTCTTTAGCGATATTTTTAATCCACAGTTATTTTTTTATGCTGATTGTATCCTTTTAATCTGACCAGGAGTCAGACTAACATTAACGTGATTATACGACATTATAATATTCATAAACGATCTAATTACATGTTTTCTACCGGAGCATCAACGACTCGCATTCGTCCACCAACACCTTCAAGTAACATTGATTTATCGCTGAGTATGACAGCAATTGCTCTGTAATTAGGAATATCTATAATATTTCTGTTAACACGAGCTCGAAAATGTATATCGACTACTGACTGTCTGGTTAAATCTAAATGTTCGAGCGAAAAGTAATAAATCGGATATAGGGTTGCAAAATCTAACTGTGATATTTGTAAACCAGTATCAATATTTTGATCACGGCCCATGAACGTCATTAGACGGTGATATGCACGTGCTACATGATTTTGATCGAAATTCAGTAATATATCCTCGGATGGTTCTTGATGTCCATTTATTCTTAAAGAAACTTCGGAAACACCAAGTTTGTCAAATATCATTAAACTTTTTGTTTGATTACCTACACGTGTATTATCCTGAAGCGCAATAAATATATGTCGTGGTGCGGCTATTCCCTGTTGAGAGGCTATTTGCCATGTAAATAAACCATTAATTGCACTCTGAACAGCATCTGTGGTTATTGTTAACCATGACAACGCTGATTTACCACCTTGATTCATAAAAGAAAGTAGACGTTCTTCTTCAGGTATTGTTGGAGTCATCACCGGCATCCATAATGAAAGTTTGGTTAATACTACTTTACCATGAAGTGCAGCAGTTGCAGCAGGATCAACACCAGCGGGGTGCCATATTGCATCATCGTCCGTGGCTTTTCGTACAAGTACAACAGTATGTTTAGCTCCGAAAATAACTTTTCTGACATTTCTGCAAAATCCAAATATGTGTGAAAGTGGAATTGCACATGAAAACATTCTATCTTTCAACATTGTTTTACGTGATGCAAATCCTAAGTTGAAATTTGCGTTCATTGATAATACTGCGGGAGTTTCTGCGGTTCCTGCAGCATTTCTTACATTACCTGTAGTTACATTTTTGTGACCCGGGTGATCAGATGTGTCCTTTACAAACATCAATGATGGACCAGCTGATTTTGAATAATCGTCGCTATATCGTGCTAGACCCAATATCGTTGTAGCAACATCAACGTCCTTCTGAATTGATTCAATATTTTTACCATCAATCATATAAGTGGCGCTGTCAAATAACGCCATAATGCCATTATTAACAAAACCAAAAGCAACATTATTATCGTATTCAGTATTATCCGCTTTAAAAATTTTACCTTCTACTTCAATAAAAGCCTCAGCGGGTAGGAAATATCTACTTGTATCCTGAACTTGCAGTTCAAATTCGTCCACGCTGATCTGGAATTCGAGCGTCATAAGAATAATATTGATAATCACGCACAGACTCATCCTTGAGTACTGGTGCGTCCATGTCAAATGCTGGATCAGATATGCGCTTAAACATATTTATTATAATTATTATCGTTTAAAACGAAGACCACTTCGGGAAGTGAGACCACTTCCTGCTATCAGACTAGCGGTTATATTGTTTTCTTTTTCTGACATTGGTACATCAGCCAACTCTGCTAGTTTTTGATTAGCAACTTGATTTATTATTTTACTGACATTTGGAGGCATTACTTCAGTACTAGGTAATTTTACTGGTGGTTGAGGTTTTCGTCGTATTAATCGTGCTAGCCTATCTTTGATCGCTGAAAATGTTTTACCAGCGAGATTACCCATAGCACCAATACCTTTTTCACGAACAACATCAATAGCTTTCATCCCCAGTTGCTTTGCAATCGGTATTGCTTTTGGGGCTATCCTTCTAAATAGACCCTGAACAACATCACCTAGTCCATCTCCGTAGGTTGTTTTGTATACTGGTAATCGTGAATTTATTACCCTGACAATGGTTGGTCCACGTTGAGTACTATGTACAATCATTTTATTATAGTAATTGTATTTAATTACGTATTTAGTCACTGTAGTAGTCATCGGCAATTTCATTAATAAGAGACTGATAAACATCAACGTCCATGATACCGCCTGTAAATAACCGTCTGCAAATATCGGCCGCTTCATTAATTATTTCTGGAGAATTATTACCAGCTCGTTTTCCTCCGATTAGTATTTCGAGACGTTCAACGTCAGAGATAACGTTATTAGGACATAGAGTAAAATCACCTCCAGTAGAGAAACCTTTTCCTTCTCTCTCAATTTTTGTATAGGATTCAGGAATAATTTCATTAATTTCAGATTCTGATAATCCTAATTTCGATAATTTAATTCTCATATCCAAAAGCGCACCAGCAGGTGAATATGGAGAGGCCAGACTTCGTATTACACTTATACCACGTTGTTCTTCTTCTCTTCTCCTTTCTTTCCAAAATTCAACTGATTTAATTATTTCATTAATTTTTTGTTTTTTCTCCTCCTCCGTTTTTAATGATGGTGGGGGATCCTGTTTTTGTGGTGGTGGTGATGGTTGTTGTTGTTGTTCAAGAATTTTCCGTGAGGATGGCGACCAATATCCTGATCTCTTTACTTTTCGTCCTTTTGCTGCTTCCTCTGGTGTTGGTTGTAATGGCGGTGGTAATGATAATGATGGTTGTTGTTGTGGTAGTGGTGGTGATCGTGATGGAGATGGAGTTTGTACACGTGGTGGTGCTCGTATTAGTGGTGGTTGTTGTGGTGGCGATGGTGATTGTTGTTCTTCATACAATTCTTCTCTTTCTTCTCTTTCTAGTTCTACTTCTTTTAATTCTTTTTCCAATATTTCTCTCCGTATAATATCAACGGCACTTTTGTCGAGAACGGATCTTTCATATTTTTTAACATCATCTTCAAATTTTTTAAACTCAGCTTGATATTTACCAGTAATTTTGGATATATTTTTTGTAGTTCGAAATATAAAAGGAACCTATTTATTCCTTTGAATATCAGGAGTATTCGGATCTAAAAAATGAGTACGATAAACGTATCCTGTACCTGCAAGTTCAATAGGAACCGTATTAGCAAGATGAAGACCATAACTGGAAAATTTGGTTACTGGTTTTTTGACATATTTTCTTTTTGATGTTTCATATTTTTCCGGTTTCTCAAAGAGAACATTCAAATCATCTTCAATTAATTCTGGTATATCCCTCGGTGGCTGAGCAGCAGCTATTTCTATTGGAAGTTCTCGTAAAAGTCTTTTTGTCTGTTTTGTTCTTTCTGCTATTTTTCCAGTTGCTTCAGCAGTTTTTTCTAAAATAGGAAGAAGAGGTTTAGTTGTCTCTGTAATAGGTTTAAATAATTGTTTTGTATCCTCTTCAAATTCAACATGAGATTCCTGACGTTCTAGTAATTGTTGCTTGACACCATCACGAACAGGTAAATATTTTCTAATTGCTTCTAGTCGCTCTCTTGCTAATCTAGCTGAATGTGGTTCGCCTATAACGATCATTATTAATAATATTTATCCTGGCTGTTTAATTATAGCAGCAGGCAGGGTGAACGACAAAAATTGAGTAACCCGGCGAGTAAACTAAACGCATTATAACATAAAAAACAAAAAAGTCAAAAATAAAGTAACAAAAATGAGCTAACCCAAACGATTTATTATCCGTTTTTCAAACTATATGGTAATAATAAAAGTTAGGAGGTTCGGTTTAGAGTTATTGACATTATTTTTTTAGCCCCTGTATGAACCTGTTTTTTTTTTGTCTGAAACATTACTTTGTAGGGTTCACCCTGCCTGCTGCTACCGTGCTTGGAGAACGGTTGTAATTTCTGTACAAGGGCAGAAGAGGCATCTGGATCTGGCAGATGCCAGACCCATGATGATGAAAAGGATCGAAGTATCCTCGACCGAACTTGCAAACGAGCATATAAGGCGCGAAACCGGTAATTCAAAGGTACGCCAACGAGGCGCAGCTGGAGAGAAACCGCACAATTCTCGAAACAGTTGCGCAGGTGTAGGTGTTGAAGGTTGCCTTGAGAAAGATACAAGTCTATCGCTTGACGATATATTGCATAGTACTTACTTAGCAACAGAAATTGAACGTAATTATGGCTCGAGATCACATTTACTCACTGAGGTGAATATAACCAATTCAGCACAAGCTTGCACTCGGTCGGGTAAGTTATATGACCCGATAAATACAGAAAGTGAAAACGTAGAAGGCGTGAATGAGGGATTCTTTTCAAAGGAAAAGGATGAGAGAGTTGCCATGTTAGAGAATGGACGTTAGAGGAGCAGAAACCTTCCTGGGCACAAATATCATACCTAGGTGTCTTGGTCAAATATTACTGGGCTCGATATGAGTCGTTGTTTTTGAATGATGGAATTCTTTGTCGGAAATGGGAATCAGATGCTGTTAAGCATATAGTCTTGCAATTAGTGCTTCCAAGTTTGCTAAAAAATTTGTACTCAAACAGTTACATAATCCAATAACAGGTGGTCACGTTGGGGTTAAGAAAACCCTCTTAAAAGTTCGTAATAGATACTTCTGGTATCAGCAACGCAGTGATGTGGAACACTGGTGTAAAGTCTGCGACAAATGTGCTTCCAGGAAGTCTCCCCTAAATAAGTCAAGGGCACCAATGCAACAATACAATGTTGGCGCTCTTTTTGAACGACTTGCGTTAGATCTACTTGGACCCTTACCGACATCTATGAAAGGTAACCGCTATCTCTTGGTGGTAGCAGATTACTTCACAAAATGGACGGAAGCAATCCCCATTAGAAATCAGGAAGCCGTTACGCTTTCCCGAAAGCTCATTGAGCGGGTCATATCGGTCTTCGGAGTCCCGATGCAAATCCCCTCCGATCGAGGAGCGAATTCTGAGTCTCATTTGTTTAAAGATGTCTGTAATATCATGGGTATAGAAAAAACAATGTCCACCCCACTACGACATCAATCTGATGGCATGGTTGAACGTGCGAATCGAACTATTCAGAATATTTTGTCGGGCTACGTTTCACAACAGCAAAAGGACTGGGATGATCATATATATATATCTACTATTTATATGCATATCTACTTATGCTGGCTTACGGATCAGCTGTTCATGAGAATACGGGAGTTTTTCCCTATGAAATTAGGTTTGCACGTCAGGTGCCATTACCCGTAGGTTTAGTGTTAGGCCCTATTGAGGCCGAAAAGAAAACGAAAACTTTCAAAGTGATTATGCATATGAACCTTGCCAGAAAATGGATAACATTCACGAGTTCGCACGCAAACATAGCAAACAATCGAGCGATCGAATGAAACGACAGTATAACTTCCGAGCCAGGAAACCCAACTTTAATAAAGGTAATGCTGTATGGCTGTATAATCCTCATCAACCTAATAGTAACTGTTAAAAGTTACAATGTGATTGGGATGGTCTAGATTTAATCATTTGAAAATTGAATGATGTTCTCTTCAGAGTCCAGAAGGATCGCAGAAGTAAACCGAAAGTATTTCAATCTGACAGGCTCAAGCCTTGCTTAGGTCTAGATAAACGAAACTGGTTATTGTCATAAAGCAATATAATGTATTAATGATGACGGTTAAATAACCAGAATTATTCAAAAGCGGTATCAATTTTGTTTTCTTCTCCACTAAAATGCTGAATGCAAATGTTATATTTTTGTAGTAGTATAGGTATAGCCTAAACAAGGTTACTTATGTTGTCTACATTTTCTTTGCAGGTGACTCTGTGGCAGTGTGCACATTGCAAAAGTGACCTTGAGAATCCCTCCAAGTACAGTGTGGAGAGGCATATGCTAGAAAGACACAGTGGCTTTGGATTCCAGTGCTCCACATGTAAGAATGTCTTCCCTGGGTCCTCTGCCCGCCACGCATGTAGTAAAAGAGGTCTGACGACAGTTATGACCCTGGTTAGAAGGACAATAATGGAGAGAGGCCCTGAAGTTGAGGTAGCGTATGAAGCGTACGCCCACAACTGCAAAAACAGTGTAATATCTGTTAAGAGAAGGCTTGCCGAGGTAGAGGGAAGGCAAGAGCAAAGCCTACATCGAGCTCATTCCCATCAAAGTAAACTATGGCAAAAGGATGACAGATCTCCCTCCCCCAAAAGATGCAAGTAATCGACCCCTTGGCATCGGGTTACAGTCCTAGAAAAATCGCACCAGACCACTACAAAAGAGCTAGCATCACCACTCAAGCAGCTTGAGGTGAAAAGGGGAGGGATTTTTCAACCTAACCAATGCAATCTGCTAGAAACATTCTCTGTAAGGTTCACCATCCTGAACCAGCTTCTGATGCAATCGTTCCTCCATTTCCGGAGGAAGATGCCATTTCCATACTGGCTGAGGTGGAGGATGACTTTGGGAGTGTTCATACTGAGAGTCTGTATTCACCCAAACCTAGCACCCTTGCGAAGGCCCCAAGCGTGGCTTATATACCTACCCCAACACAAGTTCTCAGGGTTCAACAGATGAAGCTGGCCCAGGATAAGAGAATCATACTGAATGTTGGTGGCCACACGTTTGAGACATATGTCTCAACTTAACAGAAAGATACATCGTCTGTTTTGGCATACATGGTTATGCCAGACTCTCCTCTGAAACCATATAATACCGACAGTGTATATACTTACTTCGTACATCGTGACCCAAGCCATTTCAGACACATTCTAAATTATCTCAGTATGGAGGAGGAGACACCACCAACACTTTCCTACATGACGTCAGATACTTAAGAGAACTACAGAGAGAAGCAGAATTTTATAATCTACATCATTTCAGCCTACTTCTGGAGAGGAGACTTGCCATCCCAGCCATCCAAAAAGAGGAGTAGATTTTATTTGTTTAATGAGTATGCTTGGATTAATTAAACTGAATTTCAACAGAATTGCATATTCTGAATTGCGACAGATAATTACACAAGTCTGTATTAGCTATTTTATCAGTTAATGTAGAGACGGTAGGTTTGTAATAGTCTTTTCTCTTCTTTTGTGTATTGATCTTTGCCTAAGCAAATCATTTTTTGTGTGAGTGACACAATGTTATTTGCATGTAATTTTTTATCATTGCATCCACTTTGTCATACATCAATATGATGCATTTTTTTTCACATAGTCTTGAAGTGTACATTTAACTATTTTTCATTTTTCATGACTTGACTTTAAGTAGTAACGTCTGTCAAAGTCGCTTTTGCAATTTTGTAATTTTTACCGTTTGTACCTGCTTATGTGAGTACTCAAAAGCTAATCACATTTCAAATATGACCAAAACAGTTTTTAAAAATGGTTTTGCCTTGATGCTAAATGTTATTTCATGCTTAAATGTTAAATACATTTGGGGTATGTGCCGCAATAATGTGTTTATTAACATTTATGCAATTCTTGTGAGCTTTGAGGACCAAATACCTTTAGGAGGAGGGCAGTGTAATGAACATTACCTCCGGTACGAATTTAAAATGTAATTACTATGCATGATTTCCTAGATGAGAAGTGTGCTTTATGTATGGCAATATGTATAATGTACTTATCTAGTAGGACACGTTTTTCAGCGTTTAGCAAGTGAATTTTGTTACCTGCACTGTGTATTGCAACACGCTGACTCACGATGTTTTGACACCATGTGAAAAACAAATTCGGTATGTATTGTAACCTTGTATGATTAGTTTGTGCATATTGTACATGTTAGTCTTAGCAGTATAATGAAATTACCTTGTACCATGTATAATTCAACAAGGACATGGTCAATTTATTCCATAATTCCAATGTTTTATTGTGCACTCGCTGCCAATACATATTAATCCACCATTTGCACTCTTTAGGTCAGCGAACTCTATGGAATCTGATTGGCTATTGGTCACATGACCTTTTTGTATAAATTGCAATACGTACATGTAATGTCGCGCTTCACTGTTGCCTTGTCCAGCGCTCGGAGCAGACGTGAGTAAAGCATCTGGTGACGTTGTAACTATTTCATCCATTCTATAATGTCTCAAGCTATGTTAGATAAACATAGTCAAGTTGCAATGGTTAGTACCTAATGAAATTTGATATGCTTGTTTCACATTACGGGGAATTCCAGAACTTATTTATTATTCATGAGGTGACGTCTGCTACCGTATTGGTTGATATGATTTCACCTTCGGTGAATTATCACCACGATTAACCTATGTAAGTGAAGGCGAGAGATCATTACAGTCTATAGAATCCTGGGAAACATAAATACTGTTCTCTCAGGAACTGATATGTAAGTAGATTAATGTTAAGTCGCTACTAAACCGTCACTCTTCACCTTCGTTAGAAGGCGAACTCGAGTTGCACCTTCACCTTACGATACTCAGCACCTTCAGCTCCTGAAGGTTAATAGTTCACCTTCACGTTATTCACCGCCACGACTTAAGCAACTCTTTCCTGACTTCCATAACGTGAATTCTAGGTGATATAAATCATTACAAATATATTATGAAATCCACTCAGAGGTGGAGAAGGTGCAATTATATTTGAAGCTCCATTGCACCTTCCACCACGGGAGTCAATCACCTTTGTTTTCCGTGATTCTCTGGTTTACATAAGTCTGGTATTAAATCTTAAATGTTTATGTATATGTAACTGTACTGACATTCAGTAATGGCATGTTCACCTGCTCTTGTACTTGAGGTAACTTACAAATAAATACTTTCGATGCTGTTTCTATACGGTCTTGTATTATTCTTTCTAATCAAAAGCTAGACAGGAGGACCCAAATATATTGTAGCCCGGATACGGCGTTAAATAACATCCCATATCCAGAGGCCAGAAAGCATGTAGAAACTAAAACATCCCTTCGAGACCCAGCCTTCTCAGCTGTTCTGAAGAACAATCCGAAAGCAACTAAGGACGCACAAACACAAGCAAGCCAACTCCACATTACAAACCTCAGAAGAATACAATACCCACCCAAACGGCATTTACCAACACAACAACAAAATCTCTAAACAGTAAAAAGAGATCAAAAACAAATAGGCAGCAAAAGGGGTCTGATTACCCCTTAAAGATACATAACAGGTTTGGTGACTTTGAGGACATGGATGTAGAAGAAACTGCTCCATGTGCTCAAGGTAGATCTAGACCTACAACCAAACATTTATTCCCGTACTTCCTCCAGATAAATAAGGAGATAGATTTTCTCCGCATCCTCGAAAGGTTTAAACTAATTACATCATCAGCTTTAAGATCATACTGAAGAACACCATCATACGATGGAATTGTCGAGGAATTAAAACCAACTACAATGACATTCCTCTGCTTTTAAACGAACATGATCCTGCAGTACTATGCCTGCATGAACATCTCTAAAAGATACGGACATCACACTTAAAAAATTCTCCCTTTTTAACACTTACACTAAAAATGTTGACTGGAGTCAGGAGGAGTTTCCATTGTTGTGAACAATAGGGTCCCTCATAGCGTCATTCCCTTAAACACAAATTTGCAAACCATTGCTGTAAGCGTCACTCTACATTGAGTGATCACGTTTTGTTCCTAATCTCTCCGGTGGCCTAGTGATTAGAGCGTCCGCCTTGGATGCGAAAGGACGCCGGTTCGAACCCCGGCCGACTCATACCAAAGACTTATCAAAATGGTACTAATAACTGCCTCGCTAGGCGCTCAGCATTAAGAGGTTAGTATTAGGACTGGTCGGCCTGATGTCAGGATAATGTGATTGGGTGGGACGTCAAGGTACATGTCAGCGGCATGATGCCCTAGCGCTATACATCACTATAAAGTGCCATAATGCAGACATGGTAGCCATATGACTTAAAGTTTAGTTAAAAAGCTAAATCACACACACACACACACACACACACACACACACACACACACACACACACACACACTATTTGTTCCAATTATATACCATCAAACACCAACCTACTACCAAACGAATTAGACAACCTTGTTCAACAACTGCCCGCCCCAATTGTTCTACTAGGGTATTTTAATGCCCATAACATTTTATGCAGATCAAATTACATAAGCGATAGAGGCAAGAATGCAGAAGATTTCATTTCTAGACACGATTTTTGTCTGTATAACACAAATTCACCGACATATTTACACCCAGGAACGGGTATATACACGTGTATCGATCTGACAGTTTGCTCTCCTTCGCTGCTTTTGGACTATGATTGGAATGTCGCCGATGACCTTCACAGCAGTGACCACTTTCCGATCTCTCTTAAGAACACTAACTTTACAATCGTTGAAGCAATTCCACAATGGAATTTAAAGAAGGCCGACTCGGCCAAGTTTGAAAACTTTGTAAATCTAGGCTTAACATGGATACAGTTTTAAACGTCAATATCCCCATTCAACATTTTACTTCTATTTTAATCGAGTTTGCAGAAAAATCCATTCCTAAGTCCTCACCGAACTCTAAAAGAACCCCAAAACCTTGGTTCACTAAAGAATGTAAAGAAGCCATTAGACAACGCCGAGAAGCACTGAACAAATTTAATAATCGTCATACGCCCAAAAATTTAAGCCAGTACCGTATTTTCCTTGCTAAAGCTCGCCGCACCCTCAAAGAAAGTAAAAGAGCATCATGGAAAAAATATGTTTCTACTTTAAACCCTCGTTCCTCCATAAAGAATGTATGAGGTAAGATCTGCTATATAAATGAGGAGGGAAAACACAATTCTTTCCGACATCTGAAATTAAAGAATAACGATTTCAATTTCAAACATGACATAGCAAATATAATTACAGATAGTTTCTGTAAATACTCCGCATCGTCTAATTATTCAGAAGGCTTCCGAAGATTAAATAGTCGAAAGAAAAGACACGGTTGAAATTGACATCCAACGCCTCAGAAAGTTATAATCAACCGTTTTCACTATTGGAGCTTATGGAAGCTTTGAACAAGGCCCATGACACGTCCGCTGGGCCTGACGAAATACAATAACAGTTTTTGAAATGCCTACCAGAACCATCTTTAATGTCTCTTTTGGAATTCTTCAATGATATATGGATCATTGGTAATTCCAAAACCAGGTAAAGATAACACAGATCCTACCAATTATCGCCCGATTGCAATGACGAGCAGAGTGTGTAAAACAATGGAACGAATGAATAATTCTCGGCTTGTTTGATACTTGGAAACCAAAAATTTAATATCTTCTTTTCAAAGAGGGTTTCGATATGGCCGTAGCCCCAATGATCGTCTGGTTCGATTGGAAACATTTATTCGTGACACGTTTATCAAGATAGAACTAGTAGCGGTTTTCCTTGAATTATAAAAGGCCTATGACACGATATGGAAGTGAGGGATACTGAATGACTTGCACTATTTGGGTCAAAAAGGCTGTCTGCACTCTGCAATATCAACGTTCCTCTCAAACGGAATTGAAGGTACGAGTTGGCTCCACCCTCTCTGATATGTACGAACAAGAAATGGGTGTGCCACAGGGCAGCA
The DNA here is from genome assembly GCA_016617855.1 of Megalonaias nervosa. Lineage (NCBI taxonomy): Eukaryota > Metazoa > Mollusca > Bivalvia > Unionida > Unionidae > Megalonaias > Megalonaias nervosa. The sequence goes on from JAECUM010048276.1 coordinate 11,778, forward strand.
TTGTATCTGTAACGCTTTTCAACATCAAAATTAATAGCATTACCAAGTGTTTGGCTCGTGGTGTGGATTGCTCTCTATAATGTCAATAACAAACTTCATGCAATCAAACCAACCCTAGGAGAATGGACTATTTCCAACAGAACCATCCATAGGGACGAGGTAGTCATTGCAAGAATTAGAATTTGTCATACTTATATAACCCACTCCCACATGCTAAAAGGCGAAGATCCACCAGAGTGCGTTTCTTGTAATGAATCATTCACTGTTAAGCACTTTATGATACATTGTTTCGACCTCCAACCTATGCGCGTTCAGTACTACAGTGTGCATGACATGAAGGGACTTTTTGATATAATAAACGTCTCTTGTATTTTAAAATTCCTGAAAGAAGTAAACATTTATTCTAAGATATAACTTTTATGCTATCACCTTGAATATTTATATGTAATATTTATAACGTCTTTGATACTCAATATCTTTTCATCTAAATCTTCATTAACATACACCATTTACATTCCCCGTTGATCGGGAAGCTTGATATTTTATGTTTACCATCTGATCCTTTTGCTTTTAACTGTTTGACTTTTTTATCGCTGGTCGATAAGAAACCTTTTATCTCTTTTAAATAATCCAACAAATAGCCTTTTGTATGGCGCTAAATATGCGAAAGAGCTGATGCTCCGTAAAAATACAATCAATCAATCAATCGTGTTAGTTTATTATTATTATTATTATTATTATTATTATTATTATTATTATTAGTAGTAGTAGTAGTAGTAGTAGTAGTAGTAATAGAAGTTGTAGTAGTAGTAGTAGTTGGGTGACTTTAAGTCTCGGCTTATAATAAAGTCTGTGAATTACAAACTCGACCTTTATATCATTCATTAAGAAACCGGTCTGTAACATGGCCCATTATGGAGTCAGTCGGCAGCAAAGTCGATCTTATCGTTGATCCTGTATGGCTTTGTAATACTCGTTGTTACTGAACAATAACTAGCAAACACTTTCTCGGCATTGATCACTGAAAAAGAAGTACAATTATAGCATTCTTTGATTTTTCTTGTCAACTTTGTACTCTAGGAGTTAGGAATGTATGTGAACGTGATCATGTAGGCTCATCTTGACCAGATCAATTCGGTCATGATTGTCGAATGATCGGAACCTTAAGTGTCATCTAAATACTTCAGACGAAAATAGTGAATGCTATGGACTTCTACAGGTACTAACTAAATTGGGTCAAGAAAAGAGGTCAATGCAGTACAAAGACGGGCAAAGATGCACAATTTTATAATAAACAAATAACAAATAAGAATTAGAAATGTTTCCTACGCCTCTGTATTCATCTTATTTAAAAAAATATCTATTTAACTCAATTAACACACCTGCTAGACAAGGGCAGAGACGTTTAAAACTCAAAATACTAGGAAATATTTACTGTTGATACAAAATGTGCAGTATATGGATGGGAAGTGCGACTGGAATCAGATTCACACTTGTCGACACATGTTTACAATCACGCGTAGTTGAGTCGGCACGTGCTGCCTTCGGCTCAAACATTAACATCGTGGCAGGAAAAGGACAGTTTCAAAATGCTGATATAACTGTATTGGTCTGTTTAGTTTAGTCTAACAGTTACAAAGAGAGAACAACATAAACAACATTGGTGTTATATTGCTGTAACATTTAAAAATAGATAAGTCGCAGTACTTTAACAACGTACGACTAAGAACATTTTGAAAATAGAGGAACATAATTCAATAGTTCTCATTATTTAAAACTGTCTGATAAAATAGAAACTTAAAGAAGAAATGAACACTGCCTCAAAATTAAAACACTGTTGACGTAATGATACATCCTGTTCTAGATGCGACGTATGGAAAGATTCGCCTAAAGGACTGCCGGATTCGATAAAGTTGAAGTAATACTTCCGCTCACTCTTTAAAAATTCAAATGGAACAATTTAAAGAGCTTTCGGAACTTACAAGTGTTACGTATATGTAATTTAATTACTTGTGTGTTAGTTTTAAATTCTTTTTTATTTTATTCTTATTGAATTACATGTTATTGTAATGATAACCTCATTCACTGGATTTGACATTTTTCCAGAAAATTCAGTTCAGTTCGTTAAACCTGATAAACAAGCAGTAGCTTGAAACTTTGTATCTCTTGGTGACCTAGATTTCGGAGCCAGTTTCAGTTCTATTGTAAGCAAATTCTTTATTTTTTTTAATTATTGACTCTGATAGTAAGATTCGTTCAGTACAATCGAATGCATACGTGGCCTACGTGATAATTACATATGATGTTACTACGTCTCTTGAAAGGAATTGATCACGTGACCTATCAAGTGGTCCGTTCTGCGTTTTAGTTAGAAATAAAGTGACGTTTCATAGTGTTTTTTTAGTCATTCTTAATTTATACCTTCGGGCTTAAAGGTATTATTTTGTTGTTGCCAGTTTGATTTGCTTTTCTCTATTTTTCGGAATTAATAATTTGTTTTCCCCTAAGACTTTATCTAGTGCGCATCAGAATTCTTGGACAAAGACATTTACTGAAAATTATTCCAAATTCTAAAGCCGGAATATTATTCTTGGTGATTCAACAACGAACTGTTGACACGACAACACAAAAAGGACGTCATCGCCTTCCATCTTGGAACTTCATCAGGATTCGAACTTTGATTCATTTAGAATTTCTTAGTGATAAGACTTATATTTTTAGTTATTGGATTAAGTTTTAAATTTGATTCATAAGTCGTAAGTCCTTTTTTCATATTTTTACCTTGTTTTGTAGGGAAATAAATTATTTTGTTAAATTTACAAAGCTTGTTGGTTTCACTCTTTTCTTTGCTACTTTTGTACGAGGCTAGACACGTAACACAAGATTCAGACATAAAAGTTTGGATGTTTATTAAGAAAATTCAAGTACACATATATTTGCTAGCAACGCTGTTGCATAAATCTACTAGTGCAAAGTAGACAAACTCATCGAAAAAATTTTTGTTAGTAAAATCTCACTGGAACGACTTTAAATCTGCTATGATAAATGTTCAGTGTTGCTTGGATGTGTTTATAACTTTTCTCAACAAATCATAGTTTCCCTAAAACAAGTTACTAATTCTAGAGAGTTTTCAATTCCTTTCCAAGTTAGATTTTGTTTCAGTGTCCTTAAATCTCCTTTTAACATTTCAACATGATAAAATATTTTGAGTTCTTTCAAATGCGTTACCATTGGTTAGTCATGAGATGTGAAGTAGTTTATTCGAGATCAAAATGTGTTTAAATGAGTTAATTGATTAAAAAAAAGTTCCAAAAGCATCAAACGAGATATAAAGTCGCTCAATGAGTTTTTAAATTGTTCAATCGAGTTTTAAAGAGTTTTGAAGATTTGGTAACAGAATCGTGTCATAGCTTGTGTCTTAGTCTTCTAATTTTTCTAACAAGTATATGCAAGAAGCCTGAATCTAAAATTTCGACTTGCTCCTCTTGATGTTTATGTATATATCCGGACTCAGAGTGTTGTGTTTGGACATACACTTTCTAGAAAAGACGAAATTGCGTCCCATAATAGTCCCAAAATTGTCCAATATATGCCTTGGTTGGGCACCATTAACGCTGACTTGACTCGCGTCGTTATTACCTTCGTCTACGTACATTGACGTGAATGTTGCAAAAGGGTAATTACTATTTGGTCCAAATGCAATATCAGACACGATCACACGTGTCTCCATCAAGGTATTTTGAAGCTCTAGTTTGGCAGATCCGCCATCTTTGTACTTCACATCCATGATTAAAAATTCGATATCAAGGTCAACATTGGTGATTGCGGCATAAGGACGTACATCAGCAGGGTTTGCTTGCCCAATGAGGACCGAAGAACCAAATGGTATCCAGTCCACGCCATCTGGTGGTAAAGGAAGAAGACGGGTATGTCCATCATCATACATTACAAAGACTTGTGCATATCCCGAATTCCATGTAATAGGTCTATATATTCTAAAGTAAGATACGTTATTGTATGAGGGTCCATTAGAAAGTGTAAGTCGCATTGAATTTGGAGCTAACCACCACAACTCCACAAAAACAGCTTCTACAATAACATCGTCATCCTTGTATACTTCGACGACCTTGTCTGGCATCAGTGGCCTCCTGGCGAGAGATAAAGTGTCTATTGAAAGTGGAAGAGAGGAGCTGGAATTAATATAGAGGTAAATAAAGTTAAGATCGGTCTCAGTCCATGTAAAGTCAGGAATCGACCAGGAGACTTCAGACTCGGATGGAGTCAGAATCTTCTGTTCCTTGGATGATATTGCCGCCCTTCCCTTGTATTGCATTTGGACTATGGTCTGTCCTGTCATTCCACTAAACTGTATTCTCAGTATTGACCCTCTATCTACATCAGTCATCCCTTTTGACTTTCCTTCCACATTAAATGTCAGATTCAATTTAGTGGATAACTCTGTTGATGAATGAAGTCCTTCGCTGAAATAGGCAGTAGCTTTGTCCGTCTTAACGGATCCAGACATTCCATTGGAGAGCTTGATATCTCTAAAGGTCCAAAGAAATTGATAGAGATGATAACATTCTCTTATGTTTTCATATCTCCTATTGGAAAATGACATATAGTGCGGCATGGCAGCAATTATTTCATACGTCTTAACAAACTTGTCAAAAATGGGAATATTCACATTGGTAACTTCTGAACATGCAGTTGTGTACGAACTCTGCGTAGCAGACGAAAGGCCTTCAGAAGCTCCTGTTTGTGGCCAGTTAGAGGTGAAATCGGGGATACAAGTCAGCTCGCACATCGCAATTTCTTGCGTCATAAATTTATCGTCTATATCTATTTCAACGTAGTCCACGGCCACACCATCATGGGTGTCGTTGAATCGTACCTTAAGAGTATGCGAGCCCATATCGAGGTATGATCTTATGGGAAACCGTCCACTGGATATAAAAGTGTTCCAGTCAGGCTCAGTCGATATTTTAGTAAGGATGATGCCATCAATTTCGTCGTCGAGTTTGATGATTACTGTGTCGATTCCGTTTCCGTTAGAATATCTGAAGTCTGAGATTTGTACTATGCTGGAAGTGCGCAGGCAGAAGATTAGTGAGAGATGCTCGCCATTCTGCAGTAGTACGGCTTTTCCCCCCGAAGCATTGGACAGATCCTTAACTTGATGATTGGTCTTGCTCCTCATCGAGTCGGCCTCTAAACGAAATACTGTGCCGTTGGTCATGAGAACTAAATATATAATGATGATAAGCACTTGGCAAATATGCATCGTGGGTGATGGGATATTCTTTTCTTTGGTCTGTTCGGAGATGTAAACCTGAAAGCAGAACAAGAATGTGACACTCACATGAGTCTTTGTTTCAATCCATTGTTTGAATATTACACTAGAATATCTAATAATGATATAATAATATTTGGATTCACCTGTATTTGTCTTTGAACGAATTCTTTGTTTTCACCTGTAATCGAATTATACAACTCTACATATGCTGGAGATACATTTTGTACCTTGTCGAGACGTTTATTCATTTTAGGGAATTTCTATTACAAATAGTACAACTTTTCACGTTAGAGAGAAGAGCAAATGAAATGTTTTCCAGTATGTATTGAAGAGTAATCAATCTTCGGATCCAGGTCATCCAAATAGAAACCATAAATATGTTGTTATCAACCATTTCACGGTCATCTTCATGATACGCTTCAGAATGATATTTTTCTTTGAAATTGTCTTTGATGAACCATAACGTTTAATAACAATAACGTTACCACAATAGGAGTGTGATCCCATTAGCCACTGCGGAAATAATTTTTTTTTTAAAATGTCTTTCTTTGTCAATAAATCTTAAATCTACGATATTGCTCTGTGCAAAAATGTGTGCTTAAGTGAACAAAATAAGATGAATCTGAGTGTGTGCAATTATTTTGAGCAATATTTAATATTATTTCCAGTTTTGCTCCCAATCGAGACTACTTCTGTTTTCTTTGTCACGGAATTGGATAAATCTCTCTATTTATTGAATGCATGTACTCGGGTTTCTTTTTTTCTTTTTTTTGTGTGTGTACAACCATACCCGAGGGTGATTTTTGTATATTGTACATTATTTCGAAATAGTGAGTTCGGTTCATCCCTGCTGCACGTGCGAAGTGCTCTCGATGGGAAAAACCGATTTAAATCTAGCACAGCTACATCGTATGTATATAAATGCCTCACTGTAAAGTGATATCTTCACATTACGGAATGTCTTGTCAGTAAGCAGTCTACTTAGGGACTTGCACATCTTCAGCTGTAGAGGTATGTAATTTATTAATTTCTTATGTATAATATTTCTTTTGTATATTGTAAGTTAGACCTATTGTACTACTACGTTTATTTTTGTACATTTTCTATGTAGCTTTGGCTTGCGTGGTGTAATGCAATACTTTCTATTCTTGTTTGTGACTTAGCGAGAGATTTACATTAACAATATAAAGTTGCGTGTTATTTTAAAAAAAGTTTATACCATAGGAATCTTATCGGACACGGGTTCGCTTCTGAACCTGTTTTGTAATATTGTACCGATAAGTTAATTTCTATAACTTACCGTATATAACGTCATTACGTTTTCTCCAATATGCCGTAGCATAAGTAATACTGTGTTAGATGTATTTTCAGCTGATCAGAGTGACCAGAGTGATCCATGGTGATCGTAGTCGTGATACCAGCTATAGATCTAACCATAGAAATTAACCAGAGCAGCCGTAGAGCTCAATGAAGTGTTGCTGGTCGAGTAGAAACTGATTGGGCGTTGACCGGTGTGGCTAGTAAGTGTGATATTGACGGGAAATGTTTTGTGTTACTCCATGCCTGTAAGCTTTTAGCCGTGGGCTAATTTTGGGGTTTTGTTGTACCATTGTTTTGGTAGGTGTATAAGATATTTTTGTATGACATCTCTCCAATTCATAATTTTCCTATTTGAGTAAAACAATATTTTATTTTTCACTAGTTACTATTTGAGTACAATACCCATTATTTTCATCGTGTGAAATTGCTTTTGATTTGTTCACGTTTGTCCTTGTACTGTATAAGATCATTCATTTGCATTTATATTTGTTGCATTTTTAGGTTCGTGTGTATTATGCTTGTCCAATATTTGGATCTTACACACACACACATATTAATATTCTTTCTCATTCGAATCATACATCAATAAACACTGCATTTGTATCACCATCAAGTGTTCTGTTGTAAATCCGAAACCCCATCTCGGTTATCTTGTTACATTCTTCAATATTTATAAGCAGGCCTATCAAGGTAGGGTAATGGTAAATGAGATTAGTGCAGTGTCATCTACACAGGTGAATAAGCTATTCAATTCATTTATTGTTATACCCTTGGTATTAGGATATTACATTTAATTTAATGTATTGCACACATATGAAGAATATGTGGAGAGATGATTGCTTTTTCTGTAGCCAATCCTATTATGCATTCTCCATTTACAATAAAGCGTGATTTACATTTTTGCAAAACATTTCTATTTTATTATTTTTAATCCCCTCCAAATATTAAAAAAGTGTTATACATTGTCTCCGAAAGTTCATGCACTGGAATAAACATTTTCTGAAGCCAATTAAGGTAATCGACACTAGTAACTTCATTTGGAGTAAACAAAAGATCACGTGGGATAAAAATGCATTCCCCAATATTCTTTTAATGAAACCAGGTTGGTTCATATTACTAATGGCTTGAAGAGCATGTTTAAGTCTACTTACAGTACATGATCAAGCCGTTTTATATCTAGATTATGAACTGCATACGGTTTTTGTTTATCGACTATTGGAAGACAAGTTATTGTTGCTTTTCTGAGTTTAGAATAACTACCCAGAGTTGTATAAAAAGGGTACTGGATTCACATACTATGAACCATTACCTTCCCGAAAGGAACCAATAAATAAACTCGGATGTAAACCCATATGATTCTGGGAATTAAAATACAACATTAAACACAAAATGTGTAGCCAGGTTTGTCAAATACTGCTTTTGTTTATCCTTGTGCATGCAGGGTTTAATGCCTTGTCTCACTGTAGTTGAAAATGAGTTTTTGATACTTAATGAATTGCTATAACTACGAAGTCGCCGAAACACCTTATAATATCTGCGAAACCTGCTAATCTGAGCTGCTTAAATTTTAACATGCTTTTCAAACATTCTTCTACTACATTTGTTGTATTTATTATAATTATTTATATTGTTACTATCAGTAATAGTAGTAATAATAATGGCATGCATACAAGACAAAGATCTGAAAATTATCATTAAACTGTTTCGTAAATGGGAGAGGCGATGAACAAAACAACAAATGCAAACTGCACAATTCGTAGCATAACACGTAAGACGTAAATTCGAGACTTCAAAAATCAATGGAATTGGACATTGTTTCGTTCAGGAATTAGTCGACGTGATCATTGAATACATGAACGAATGACGAAGTGAAATTGCTTTTACTTTTTGTTTCTGTTCTATATAAAAAAAACCTCGAATGGAATCGTCCTTGTAATACAATAAGTAAAAGAAGCATTTATATCTGACTGATCAAGAAAATCCCTGCCAAAACGTACAACTGATTCACAAACTGACCTGATAAAAAGAAACAAAACTAAAATGTAAGTACTTCTTTATATTTGATTAGTGCTAACAGTTGCGTATACTTATTCATTTATACTGATTCATTAATCCAAACAAAAACAAAATTCTAGAAAATATTTTGACAAGTTGATGGAAGAATTAAATCCTAGGCCATATTTCACATACCTGACTTCTCACTAATTCTTAAACTTCAGTTGTCAGGTTTTTTAAGGTATATTTCACAGATTTTTATTTTAGGATTCATGCCATCTTACCCCGCCTTTTTTGACACATATCGATTACAATTATTCAATAGTATACTTCCACTACTTGAAATGAACCTCGCAACATATGAAATCTGAATAGGAAGAGTAGATAGCTTGCATTCACTATTATCTTGTATGTGTACATACTTAAGAACACTCATGAGTTTATTCTGCGCAATATTTATTGGAGAGTGAAAACAGTATTTGATAGGATGAGAAAAATTTAATCTATCAAGAGCTATTCAGCTAAACTATTATAAAACAAATGTTTAAGAACTATTAAGATAATTTATAAATATGACAAAGTATATGTTAAGTCCAACAATTGTATTGCTGATGCGTTTATTGCCATCTATTTGCACGCCAAGGTTGTATTTAATCGCCCTTACTCTTTGTTTGAACGAGATGAGACCATTTTAGCAGAAGTACACATGAGCGATTCGACAGAAAAAATGTTATCGTTGTCTGTGGATGATTTTAACTGTCTTTGCTGACATTGTTAATCATTGCATGAAATGTTCAATACAATGCTTTAATACTACTTTAATGGCAATTGAAAATGAAAACAAGAACAAAAAAGAACCCCAAACAAAGGTGATTATGTCGCAGACCTTGCAGTCTCAGACATTATGGAAAACGGTACTATGGTCCTACAGAAGTATAGATTGCATCATATTTCAAGTACCAATGAATGCATATTTAATTTTAAAAAATCGTGACAAATGTCAGAAAGCTGTATCGTTCCAAAGATTGAGGACCGTGCCTATTTGAAAGCTGCTAAGTGTTTCGAAGTTTTGCATATGGCATGTAACCAAATTTCTTCATCTTTCACTTACCTGACTTCTCACTAATTGCTCAACATCAGTTGTCAGGTTTATAAAGCATATTTCACTAGCTTTTCTTTTTAGGATTCACGCCATATTATTCCTCTTTTGACATATATTGATTACAATTATTCAATAATATACTTCCATTACTTGAAATAAACTCCAGGCTATTGCTCTTTATTTTTAACGATATCAGACCCTTCTTAGCAGAAGTAAACAGGAGCGATTCGATAGAACACTTTTTGTCGTTGCCTGTAGATGACTTAACTGTCTTTGTTGACATTGTTAATATATTCCATATACTGGAATAATACTGCTTTAATGGGAAATGAAAATAGAGAAACAAAAAAGAAACCCAATCAAAATTATGTCTCAGAAGTTGTATCTCAGAGCCACTCATGACATGTGTTAGAAAGTTCTATCATTGCAAGCATTGAGGGCTGTGCCTATTATGAAGCGCAGTTTTTCAGAGTTTGGCATTTTACCTGTGACTGAATTGCTTCGTCTGTGCGACTGGAAGATGGCTCCAAGTAATAGCTGTCGTTTTTATTGAGACAATGATATTGAAAATGTATCATTTTGCAAATAGTTTTCTTAGTAAATGTTTGTCTATTCCAAATAGATTCGCATATACTGAATAAGAAAGCCTCACTATGTGGAATATAATATACAAACAGGCTTGACGCACGGTTCCAGTGAGGGGAAAGCATGTGGCTTACTCAGGTCTTATCCTTCATGTTGCCTTAAAAAATATCTAGTTTCTCAAAATGAATCTTTAAAAAAAATCTTGGGAATACGTTCAACATTTTATTGGTTATAAATATCGAGTTTTGAAGCAAAAAGAGGAGATTAGAAGAATTTTATTTGCTATGATAGGCAGAGGTCTCAAAGGATAAAAACTGATTCAGTCATCTGTTCTAATGAGTCAGAGAGCGGTGATTCATTGGTTCAATGTCAGGGATGATGTCATGTCGAAAATATCAATTGCCAGAAGATTGATATTCTAACCAATGTTACAGTTTACAACTAAGATGGTGAGAAAAGTGATTGTTAGAAAGACAATGTTCGATATTCTTCTCATTTTGCATGGAGTTGGCACTGTTTGGTGTAGTCACGGGGCGAATGATGAAAATGCATTTCTTAAATGTTTAGACAAAGATTGAGTCAAACACTGCACAACGAGATTTAAATCAATGGAACGACTACACTTCAGTAGGTCATGGAGAACAGAATTCACTTGTCGCCATAAAGAGATACAGACTTTCGTAACAAATAATATGAATGGGCAACTTGCAAAGCAGATGTATTACAGGAGGATATGAAACTATTTGTTATGAATAAAGTTTTGTCAGATCTGAAATGTTAATATTGAAAATCAGTTTGATTATATTACTTGTAAAAACAATTGCAATTTGATAAATTTAGGACAGTATACAAACTTGTACTAATTCTGACCCTAGATATCTTAATAGCAGTATCCCAAACTGTTATATCCCTGCTGGCTTTACGGATCTGTTTAACTATTTGTATCTCACACAATTAGAAAAAGACAATAATGATATATTGTATGTATAACAACACTATACAACCTTCATATACCACATGATGTATGGATGTGTATCATGGACCAGTGCGTTGTATAACAATTATTATTATTATTATTATTATTATTACTAAAATCAATGGCATAAAGATTAACGATTCAAAAACTTATAATTAGAAACTGTTTTGTTCGTGTAATTAGTAGAATCGATGAATAAGTGAATAAATGAATTAATTACTTAATAATAGCAATTAGGAAAGAATCACTCTTGTGCTGCAATAAAAAATGGATGTATATCTTACCAAGGTCCCGTTCCAGACAATCTACGCCATCTGAACCTTACAAGCGTTTGTGGCTTTTTATACAGTTCTTGGATAGAGCTACATGTACTAGACAATTGTTAATAATTTGTAAGTATATACAATAATTAATACTTAAATCTTCTTATGCACACCTGTTATCTTTTTCCAAAACAGGTGTCCAGGTGTCAGGTTTATACAAGAATTAGTGGTTACAGCATATTTGAGAGGCTTATCTTTTTAGGATTCAGGCCTTCTGGCTCCAATTCTGGTCTTGGGTATTACCGATATTTAATATTAGATTGCCCCAGGTAATACTATTGTATATAATACATAAGAGCTGAGAGAATTATTACCTTCTATTGTTTGTAGAATCTACAAATGAATGAATGAATGAATATGTAGCTGTAGAAGCGATATATAAAACAATTTGATGATTTAAAAGAAGTCTCTATCATACGTTCCCTTTAGTCCAACAGGTGTGGTTTTCCCCTTTCATTTCCTATAGTTTTCTTTCTCTTTTTCATTTTCTTTCCATTGTTTTTTTAGGTGGTCAAAAGTGCTTCCATCAGGGTACAACGCAGTCATCGATATAGCTTGCTACTATTAAAATTTGAGAATATCAACTACTTGTTTTTCAGTCATAGTTAAAAAAAGATATGTAAATGGAATTCATAAACTTCATTTAGAATGTGTTTTATGCATGTTCTAGTTCAATTCTTGTTTAATAACGTCTTATAGCCCACAACACTATCAATCTGTATTGGTTAGTACTCAGATCTTTGAAACGGTAGAAATTGTCTTGTTCAGTATTTAAACATGTTATATAAGTACAATTTGTAATGCAATAAAAATGGGCGATATCCTTAATCACAAATTAACTAACATATATTTTATAATGAATATTACGGAACCGTCCTTGTACTTCAACTATTTATACTGAGTTAAAGGTAACAGATGCATACTCTACTAAGTGTAACTGTAAACACGTGTTGACACGTGTTAGTCGGACAACAGTAACACTTCCCTACAGTATATCTCATATTTAGTATCAATAGTAGATATTTCCCAGTACTGTATCTTTCAAACAATGCCATGTCTTTTTACACCCGCTATATTAATTCAGTTAGATATTTTTTTAAACAACCATTTAAACAGACATTTATAATTCGTATATACTGACATTTTATTAAGCGGAAAACTTCTGATATTGTAAGCATGTAACATCTCCGCAACGTCACTGTCTTGTCGTTGCGTAACGTTTTCACATCGCTTACCGTAATGAAATTCGAAATTTGCACGAGGACTCTTCATTGTCAGTAAGAGAGAGAGAGCAAAAATAAAAAAAACAGCTTCCATATATTAAAATAAAAATCACAAAAGAAAGTTCTTAAAAAGTGCTTGTAGAAATCTGCATCTATCAACGCATATATTATCTCCATATATTTAGTTAGAGAAGGCAGGAATCAAGGACAAGAAAGTTTCAGTTCAATAAACTTTCAAGGCGTATTTTGCTTGTCTTTACGTCCTATTCTCTTACCAGTACTTACTATGTGTGTGTGTGTGTGTGTGTGTGTGAGAGAGAGAGAGAGAGCGCAAATCGTATACATATGCATGTATTTGTTAGCTGTACATGTGTATTCAACAATGGTTGAAATAATTTAGTAAATGCATATATTGACTTGTGTTAATTTCACTTTATTATAACATACTTGTACACAAATAAAAGTTTAAATAATTACTCTCAACCCCTTTTCTGTTTCTCGGTATCTCTGCTCATCTACCCTTGCTTAATGGTGTCGCCATAATACATGTAATGTAACAAATACAAAGAATAGAAACTAATATCTTGCAGCTAAATGCGTTATGGTAACGTAATAAAATGCAGTCACTTTTATAATTTTTATAACTGTTATAGCTGCCAATGCCAGCTACAGACTTGCATGCGGAACAATTTGTGAGGGAAGAAAACGAGAATCGTTGGAAATGTGCCGCAAATTCGTCTCCAGAATTGATTTCCTAAGATTGTATGGTAGTTGTAGTGGTAAAGAATTATAATTATTTAAAACTGAGTGTACATCTTGTTGCCCGCTGCAATGTATCTGGAGGAGTACTTCCCCTGCAATTATACTTCACGTTGACATTATTAATAGACGAAGTCTGATTGCACTTCAAAGTTACCCATGCGATAAAACAATCGAAGCGGAACAACACATGCTTGATGAATCACCAAGAATACCGTTTAATTCGCATAATACAAACTCGTGTGTGTGACCATAGATGCTATTTGTGGGATCACCGCCGCGACCACCGCTGGCCTTTGTGTTGTTGGAATTGTGATAACAGCAACTACAATAGGCACACCAGTCGGATTTGCTGAAGGGGCTATATCGATAGTACCTGATGACGCAAACGGCGCTGGGAAAATAAATTCGTTACTGTTACATGCACGAATACCTGTTTAATCAGAACGGCTGCACGAGGTAGGTTCAACACAATTACCAAGCTTGTACACGCTGACTATTCAGAATAAAACGATTGGAAAGGCTGAGTCCGAAATGGTACTGGCTGAAAGGAAATGCAGATATCCAACCCGGGCGTTTTATATTGGTGTGTATCGGTCTGTTTGCGGTCTCGTGAAACTGCAGCTCCCAGCCCATAATTTGTCCCCACTTAGGATTTTCGCACTCGTATGCATGTGTGACTGTAATCCGGAAATTAGTTATATTTTTTGCAATCTTTAGTTTCATTTGAACATTGCAATAAAATGTATTAATACTATAAATATGCAGTAATCTTTACAGGATATAAACTCAATGTGAATGTGACTTTAAAAGAAATACAACATATTACCGGCAATTCGTATATTATTTTTTCCTTAGGATTCGATCTTGGCTGTTTACTAGAAAATGGGTATGGTGTATGGTATCTTTAATATTTCTTTGTGATGCTAGTGTGGTATATGATATCTTTAATTTCTTTGTGATGCTGGTATATATGAAGAACACCTCATCATGCAATAAAACATACATTTGAATCATAGCACATTTTCTGGTTATTTTTCCTTCTGTTTCCAATCAACATAAGAAGTCTTTCTTTTCAGTTTTGTCCTGCAATATACTTTTACACATTATAGTGGTCTTTGAAAAGTGTTTGAAGGGATCGGACCACTGAATCAAATCATTTTCCCATAGAACGTAATGCTAATATATTAAACCAAAAATAATTTCCCCATCAGATTAGCCTGTAAACAAAACATTGTTTCGTTCATTAGAGTTAGATAGTGTTTTCAGCTTTCTTAAACAAGTGTTTCAAAATATTTATATGAGCCTTGTAAACTGGGGGACTCCATAGTCTGCACCGAGAATACAGCCTCGTATCTAGACTTAATACGCTATTGGCTCAATAGGAACTAAGTACAGAATGTCAAAATAAAAAAATAAATAACTATTTTGTTCTCAAGAATAGTACTTAATTTTCAAGTTTATAAAATGCGTAATGAATGCAAGTAAATCCATTTACCAGCCAATGTGTGCATTTCAGAATATTTATTACTATATTAGTTATTCCCCCGCCAGTAGAATATTTCAGTGGCTGTAAAAATAATTATACTGATCCTTGAACCATTTAATTAATTTGTTTCTAAAATAGAAAAAGGCTCCAATTGTTGGTTTTTTGTGTGAAAGGAAGAAAAATACGAGAAAACTGAAAGGCCATATTTGACAGCATGCACATTGCAGAAGAGTTACACATTCACAGTATGCCGTTAATTGATTTTCAAAAATCATTTCATTGTACTTCATTCAAATTTATTTATAATGTTTTAGCTATCTTTACTTTTGGATTATTATATGGCATTGCGACAAAACTTCTATTTATTGCAATATCTCGTCTTCCATTTTATAGAAGTTGTTTTTTTTTTCATTAGCGTTTTAGAAAGTTTCCAGAGGATGCTGACAGTGTTAAAATATCTCCACATCTCTTCTGATTGCGTATGTACTACACTATTATGTCTATACGGTACTATTATGTCTATACCATACTGTGATGTATATACTATACTTTTTATATCTATACTATACTATTACGTCTATAGTATTAAAGAATTAGAAGAATATTAAAGTCATCAAGCTTATCTTCCTTTTACAACCCCCCCCCACCAACT
Organism: Megalonaias nervosa; assembly: GCA_016617855.1. Taxonomy (NCBI): domain Eukaryota; kingdom Metazoa; phylum Mollusca; class Bivalvia; order Unionida; family Unionidae; genus Megalonaias; species Megalonaias nervosa. The sequence continues at coordinate 27,498 of JAECUM010048276.1, forward strand.
GGAGCCTTTTTCTATTTTAGAAACAAAGTGAGCGTCACATATTACGTCATTGAATACTTACGTAATTATTTTGCCAATGCTTCCACATCGGAATTAAAATACAAGATTAAACAGAGAAATTTGAAGCCAGTATGCAGGCTATAATGCTTTGTCTCGTAGCAGTTGAAAATGATACAGTTTTTGATACTTCATGAATTGCTATAACTAAAGACCCTACAATATTTGCGAAACCTGCTTATTCTGAGCTCCTTATATTTTAACATGCTTTTCAAACATTCTTCTTATTATTATTATTAAAATAGTATGCACATGGAAGACGAAGAACTGAAAATTAAACAAGTTATAAACTCCTTCGTAAATGGGAATAGTAACGAAGGAAAGAACAAATGCAAACAGCATAATTCTTAGCATTAACACATAAGACGAAAATTACAGGTGAATAGAAGGGAATCACAACTGAACCACAAGCAGACTTGTAGAAAAAGAAACAAAACTAAAATGCAAGTGCCTGTTTATATATGATTCATACAAACACAAGAATCTCGAACATGAATATTATTTTGACAAGTTAATAAAATAATTAAGCTCTGGGTCATCTTTCACATATCTGACTTCTCATTAATTGCTCAACAGTTGTCAGGTTTATAAAGAATATTACAATAGCTTTTCTTTTTAGGATTTTCGCCCTCTTTTACACAGCTTTTGACATATATCGATAACAGTTATTCCGTATTACACTTCCACTACTTGAAATGAACCTCGCAACCTAGTAGGCATTTGTTTATTACATGCAATGTTCTTACATCTGTTTTAAATAATATGAAATATGAATCGGATGAGGAAAATGAATTAGCGAAGAACACGTCGGTGTTAGAGCTGGATATTCCACAGTAGATAATTTTCCTTCTCTATATCTTGTATCTGTATCTACTTAAGAAAAAGCGTGAGTATATTCTATGCAGTATTTATGAGCATAAAACGTAGTTCATAGGATGGAGAGAAATTAGTGATACAGTGAAACTATTACCAATCAAATGTTACTAATTATTACGACAATTTATAATTATGTAAAAATATGCAAGTCCAACAATTGTATTATTGATATGTTTATTGCCATACATTCATGTGCCAAGGTTGTATTTATTCGCCTTTACTCTTTCCTGAACGATATGAGACCATTCTTAGCAGAAACACGCAGGAGATATTGGATAGAATACATTTTAATGTTGTCTGTCGATGAGATGTTGAGACAAAAACATTATAATGAGATTAAAGTCAATGGAAAGACTACACTTCATTAGGTCATGGATAAAAGAATTCATTTGTCCCCATAAAGAATTATTAGGAGATACAGACTTTTGTAACAATATGAATGGGCAACTTGCAAAGCAGATGTAGTACAGGAGGATATGAAACTATTTGCTATGAAGAACGTTTTGTCAAATCTGTAATGTTAATATTGAAAATAAATTTAATTTTATTGCTGCTTGTCCGCTATATGGAGAACCTTTACCCTGCTTCTGGTATATAAAGTCAGCTTAGATAAATTTAGGAGATTATACAAAATTATGATAATATGGACCCTAACTATCTTAATAGCAGTATCACAAAGTTTCTGTTGTATCCCTGCTGGCTTTAGGAATCTATTTAGCTATTTACATCTGACCCAAATGGAAACAAAGAGAGTAATGACATATTGTATGGATAACATTTCCAATGGACACGATGTACTTCTGTTCAACACTATACAACCTTCTGATACCACATGATGTATGGATTTGTATCATCGGCCAGTGCTCCATTTACTTATTCATTAATTTTTTATTTAAAAAAAAAACCTATACAATTGTTAATAGTTTGTAACTATGTTCAAGAATTAATACTTAAACCTTCCTGTGCATATCTACTAACTAATTGTTCCCAAACAGGTGTCCAAGTGTCAGGTTTATACAAGAATTAGTGGTTACAGCATATTTGAGAGTCTTATCGTTTTAAGATTCCGACCTTCTGGCTCCCATTCTGGTTTTGGGGATTACCCATATTCAGTTTTAGATTGCCACCTGTAATAATATTATACATAATACATTAGATTCTCGAAAAGCTCTTAATTGAGAGACGTAAAACGTTCTTTTTTTGTAGAATCTACCAGTGAATGAATGAATAAATGAATAAAAGAATATGTATCTGTGGAAGCGATATATAAAAAAGTTTAATGATTTGAAAGAAGTCTCGATCATAAGTTCACTTTAATCTGACAGGAATGTTTTTTTCTTTTTTCTTCTCATTTCCTATAGCCTTCTGTCTCTTTTACTTTTCTTCTCGTTCCATTTATTTTCAAGTGGTCAAAAGTTTAATGAGGGTACAATGCAATCATAAATATAGCTTGCTACTATTTATGTATACAATTTTGCAGAATATCAACTATTTATTTGTTTTTCAATCAAAGTTAACAAGAGATGTAAATGGAATTAATCAACTTCATTTGAAATATGTTGTATGCATTTTTTATGTTCAAGTATTGTTTAATAAATGCCTTTAGCCCAGAAAACTATCAGTCTGTATCGGTTATTACTCAGAACTTTGAAACCGTAGAAACTGTGTTGTTCAGTATTCTTTTTTTTGGGGGGGGGCACCAGACAGATGCCCTCCCCCCACTTAGTCAAAAAAAACTGAAAAGTATTTCATGTGTTTTTGTATCCCCCTAAGGTGCGTTGTAATGTAGTATTTTATAATAGAATTTAGATCAAAAATTTAATTAATATAAATTTTTGACGGGGTATTTCTTGTTTCCTAGTGTTCCTATAGGTGTGTTCATCCGATCTAATTTCAGTTATTTTCTCGGAATCCTTCTCCTAGTTTTTCATTTGTGACCTTTGCCAAGGGTCCCCTATGTCCTGTGTTTGCTATTATGTAGTATGCTATATTGCTGTGAGTGCTATAGATATTTTGTAAGGACGGCATTTAAATCAAATTCAATCTCCCCAAATTTTTTCATCATATTTTGATTTATTTAAAGAATATAAATTTATGATATAAATTAAAATTTTGAATCTGTTTGAAAAAGAAACGGTGCTTCTATAAACAAAAAAAAAAATAAAATAAATAAAAATAAACTTATTGTTTTTGTGTAAGTATTTGATTGTGTGGCGTCTCTTTTTATTTTTACTTTCGATATTAATTAGATTTTTTGCATCATGTAAGGAGCCGCATTTCTTTATTTTTCGTGCTCGTCCTTACATGTAGGATGCCATTTTACCTTTCTAGAAATATTTAGAATTGGCCTAAAATTTCAAAAAGAAGAAAAAGGAAGAGAGAGAGAGAAAAAAAAAAAAAAAAAAAAAAAAACCTTGTTGTATTAGTTGTTAGTTGGGTC
>JAECUM010048277.1:2500-10294 GCA_016617855.1 Megalonaias nervosa
ATGGATGAACCGATGTTACGAATCCATGCTCTTAAAGCAAGTAACAGAAAAGTGCGAAGACAACAAGCTTTGTAAAATTTAACAAATAATTTATTTCCCTAGAATACAAAGTGACAAATTAGAAAAAAAGAACTTACGGTATTGCGAATTGAATCCAAAATTAATCCAAGAATTAAAGACACAAGTCCTAGTAATAAAAAGACCTGAGTAAAACTCAGTTCAAATCCCGAAGAGATCCAAAATTGAAGGCGACGACGTGTCTGTTATGGTCTACGAAGTGCTAGTATGTCAACAGTCCCTTGTTGAATCACAGAAATATTATTCCAGGTTTGAATTCAGTATAAATTCCAATGAATGTCTTTATCCAAGAATTTTGTCAGACCACTTCTTTATTTCCAGAGAAAATAATCACTTGAATTGAAGAAAATAAAATTCATCCCAAACTGGTCACAACATAATACAACTTAAAGTGCTAGATGTTAGAGCAGGACTGGTAAAATCTTCACAATCAAAAGATAATATAGTTCTCTGTTTGTCCTCAGGTCACAAATTAGCATTTCCTAAAAACAACCATTACCTAATGGAAACAAAAACTTCTAGAATGATCTTATGAGCCTTGTTTACTTACAACACAATAACCTAAAAAAAAATCATTTGGAGATCTCCAAAACCTTGACCCTGATCCACATATTTACGCCTTCTTGTCTACTTGAATAGTAATTCTGTCAATGAGGTCATTCACATAGAGAATAATGAAGCTATTATTAGTTGTTTTCATAAATGAAATTAAAAATAAAATAAAAAAGTCAATCAGGTCAAGCAGAAATGAACTCAATTTTGGACAAGGTTGAGTCCAGCAAACAATGTTACATTAAATAACATGTAATGGAATTAAATAATTAAAACTAACAGACAAACAATTAAATTAAATATATATAACACTTTCCCTCATAAAGAAAAAGAAAGATTTATGCAATAAAGCTTTACTTTACTGTAAGTCAAATATGCATGTAGTAAAAAAATATCATATTGAAATCTTATCAATGACACAAAGTATACATGAAACAATATACTTCTACACGTGAAAATCCATCTGCTATTAAATTCTCTTTTCTCTTGATGTGCCTGATGTCAATATTATATTTATACAATAACATAGCCTTGACCTTAGCATCTATAGGTTTAACTTGTCCATGTCCCACGATATGTCCTAGAAATGTTACACAAACACGGCAAAACTCACCTTTGGATAAATTAATTGTCAAACTTGTATCATTGAGTCTGTAAAAGAATTTCGGAAATGTCGCTAAATGTTCTTTCCAGGTGTCGTTGTAGATGATGACATCATCGATGCAAGCATCCCAATTATCTAGACCAGATATAATCATGTTCATTAAACGTTGAAAAGAACCTGGCGAACTTTTCATCCCAAACAGCATCACTTTATATCGATAAAATCCATCTGGAGTCACGGGTGCCGAAATTTCCTTTGCCCTTTCCGTCAGTGGAATTCGCCAAAATCCTTTCAGAAGGTCAAATTTGGTGACATACTTTGCATTTCCAATTTTATCAATGCAGTCATCGATTCTTGGTAATGGAAATGAATCTGTTTTACACTCATTGTTCACCTTTCTATAGTCAGTGCACATGAGGAAAGTATTATCTGGTTCTTAACAAGTATGCATTGTGAACTCCAGTCACTTTTACTCGGTTCTTTGAAATCATTTTCCAGCAAATAATGAATTTCTTTTTTCAAACATTTCTGTTTGAGAGGATTCATCCTGTATGGGTGTTGTTTCACAGGTGTTGAATTTACAATTTCATCGTGATGATACATTTTGTTTGCTCTTGTAGGAACATCTGGAAATAAGTACTCATATTCAAGTAATAGCTGTTTAAGTTCATTCATTTCTTGTTGTTGCAAATGTGAAAGCTTCTGGTCCAGATTGTTCATAATTTCTGAATTCCGAAGATTTGTTACTCGAAAATAAGTAGAGTCCGATTGCATTCCTTCGCTTAAATCCTCAGTGAGTGGGACAGATACAACTAAATTAATTGCATGATTAACCTGGCTAGCTCTGTCAGCATACTAGTACTCCTTTAATTTATTTACATCCCAGGAGTACTATTATTATAACTTAACTCATTCATTTTCTTCTTAACTTTGGAAGGGCCGTAATACCTAATCTGAATATAATTTTGAAGAATGAGCAAGAGAGACAGAACTCTATCACCAGACTCAAACGTTGTCTCCATTGTAGTTCTGTCAACCCACAATTTGACTTTTGACTTGAATAGCTGAATGCCAAATTCAAGCATAATTAGCTGGAAAATTCCAGACATAAAATTTGGCCCTTGATCAGATTGGACAGATTTGGGAAGGCCAAACTGAGTATAAAAAAACCCCACTTTATTAAAGCTTTTACTATTGTTTTAGTTTTAATATTCCTCAAAGAAATTGCCTCTGGGAATCTTGTTGACGAACACATTATGGTCAACAAGCATTGGTTACCTGGCTTGGTCTTAGGTAAGGGACCGACACAGTCTACCATTATTCTGCTAAATGGTTCGTCAAATGCAGGAATCGGTTGCAGATGAGCCTTAGGTATCTTCTAATTGGGTTTTCCTACCACTGGACAAGTATGACAAGATCTGCAGTATTTACAAACATCACTTAAATTTTGGCCAAAAGAAGTGATTCAAGATCTTGTGATAAGTCTTATTAATCCCTAAATGACCAGCCAAAGGAGTTTCATGGGCCAGACTAAAAATTTCCTGTCTGTATGATTTCGGAACTACAATTCAATAGTTCACTGACCACTCGTCACTAGCAGGTGCCTCGGGAGGTCTCCATTATCTCATAGGAATCCCATTTTTAATGAAAAAACAAATAGGTACTTCTGTGGCTTCAGTTTGACTAACGGCCTTTTGAAACAAACAGGAGATCTCAGGATCTTTTCCTGTTCGACGACAAGTGATTGTCGTTTGTCACCCTGATTAGAATAAAGAGAATGAGTAGTTAAAAGAGGATCGTTGTGATCAATACTTTTGATTGATCCAAGCAAGGAGTGAAAGTGACCTCATCAAAAGCCTGACCAATACATGTGTCAGCTAGAGGAATACTTTCCTGATCAACATCATTCTCAAAAGCTTTCTTTGCCATAGCGCTAGTAAACTGCACAAGCTGGGTATAAATCAAGGAATTCTTTTTCAATAGGATCGACTTTCTGATCCAAACAAGGCTTGTCAGTTACAAGTGGATTAACTACAACCTTGTCTCCAGCTAGGTCATTGCCTAGTAATAAATGAATCACCTCAACGGGTAAAGAAGACACTTTTCTGACTGTCACAGGTCCTGAAACTAAGTCTGATGACAAATTTACAGAATGGAGAGGAACATTAACAAAGCCGCATTCTACTCGCTGAATAAGAACACTCTCATTAGAAGAAGACTTCTCAGCAAAAGGCAAAGTACCTGATAATAAATACTCTGAGAAGCTCCCGTGTCCTAAAAATTTTAACAGGGATGGGATTGGCTGAATCACCCAAGAGTGATACAGTACCATTCGATATGAATGGTTCATAATTCTCCATAATAAAATCAGACTGGAGTTTATGAGACCCAACAAATCTATTGCTTTCAATACATGACCATAACCTTGACCTCTTAGAAATAAGAACATTTGGAATAGGCCTGTCTTGATTCTGTTACTTATTTTTCAGTTTGTAGCAATCAGAAATAACGTGTCCGTTTCTCTTGCAATAAGTAGACGTAGGAAGAGATAATGATTTCTGATCAATCTTATCAGAAACTTGATTTCTCAAAGGTGTACCATACTGAAATTTAGAAGGGCTCGTATTAGGCTGAAATATTTTTTTACCAGAAGACTACTGAGTGGAAGACTTGCTAACAAAAGAAACTTTATGAGCCAAAAAATACTCGTCAGTAGTACGAGCAGCATTTTCCAAGGTTTCGACCATATACTCATCAAGACAAGTCTTAATGTCACTATGGACGCAATTCTTGAACTCTTCAAGTAATACATGTTGTCTGAGATTTTCGTAATCTTGATCAACTTTCTTGGCTAAGCACCACCTATCAAATAAATGCCCCTTTTCTCGTGCAAATTTGACATGAATTTGTCAAGCGTCTTTTTTATAGTTCCTGAATTTTTGCCGATAAGCATCAGGGACTAACTCATAACCCTTTAAGATGCATTCCTTTACCAGTTCATAGTCAGCACTTTGCTGTACTGATCGGGAAGCATAGATGTCTTGGGCTTTGCCGAAAAGTGCACTCTGTTATAATAGAGTCCAATGCTGTCTTGGCCTTTTCGAATTTTCAGCAATTTTTTCAAAATGAGGGAAATATTTGTCTACTTTTTCTCTAAAAGGGGGCACTAGCCTAACATTATTAGTAACATCAAAACATGAATTTGTATGTAAGTAGGGATGTGCTTTTCACTTGCCAGCTCTAATGGTCTTAATCTAAATTGATATTCCCTTTCCACCTTCTCTCTTTCTCTCTGCACTTCTCTGTCTTCCTTTTCTTTTTGCATTTGCATTTGCATCTGTCTCTCTCTGATCTTTCTCCAACAGCATTTTCCTCTCTTTCCTCCTTATCTAATTGCATTTGAATTTGCTTTTCCTCTTTATCTTTCTGAAGTTCAAGCTTTCTTAACTCTAATTTCATCTTATATTTTAATTTGAATTCCTTTACTTTTACGTTAGAGTCTGATACAGACTTACTGATCAAAACCAAAGCACTTTTATTTAAAACATTCTTTTCCACCAAATATTGGACCAAAATATTTTGTGTTTCTTGCTTCGTTAAAGAAGGTTTTGCCTCAGAAAGATCGTATTTTCTGGCAAGCTGAAGCAATTCATCTTCTTTCAAACAGTCTAACTGTTCCTTGGTAAGATTGGAAACAAAGATGTCCAATTTTGATGACATTGTAAAAAGCTTGCTGATTTCACTAAAGATTTCTAAAATGTGAAATAATACCTGGGATTTAAAAAAGTCTGAAACTAGGGCAATTTAAATTTCAAACACAAAGTTTTCTGAAATATCTTAGCAAAATTCGTATCCCAAGGAATAGCGCCCAATTTTCTGTTACGAGTCTATGCTCTTAAAACAAGTAACAGAAAAGAGCGAAGACAACAAGCTTTGTAAAATTTAACAAATAATTTATTTCCCTAGAATACAAAGTGAAAGATGAGAAAAAAAAAGAACTTACGGTATTGCGAATTAAATCCAAAAATAATCCAAGAAAGACACAAGTCCTAGTAATACAAAGACCTGAGTAAAACTCAGTTCAAATCCCGAAGAGATCCAAAATTGAAGGCGACGACGTGTCTGTTATAGTCTACGAAATGCTCATATGTCGACTGTCCCTTGATGAATCATAGAAATATTATTCCAGGTTTGAATTCAGAATAAATTCCAATGAATATCTTTATCCAAGAATTTTGTCAGAGCACTTTTGTATTTCCGGAGAAAATAATCACTTGAATTCAATAATTGGAAGAAAATAAAATTCAGCCCAAACTGGTCACAACATAATACAACTTAAAGTGCTAGATGTTAAAGCACGACTGGTAAAATCCTCATAGTCACAAGATAATATAGTTCTCTGTTTGACCTCAGGTCACAAATTAGCATTTTCTAAAAACAACCATTTTTACCTAATGGAAAATGACCTTCTAGGATGATCTAATGAATCTTGTTTACTTATCAAGACTATAACCTAAAAAAATCATTTGGGGATCTCCAAAACCCTGGCCTTTATCAACATATTTACGCCTTCTTGTCTACTTGAATAATAATTCTGTCAATGAGCTCATACACATAGAGAATAATGAAGCTATTATTAGTTGTTTTCATAAATGAAATTTTAAAAAAAAATAAAAAAGTCAATCAGGTCAAGCAGAAATGAACTCAGTTTTGGACAAGGTCAAGTCCAGCAAACAATGTTACATTACATTAACATGTAATGGAATAATAAAAAAAATTAAAACTAACAAACAATTAAATTAAATATACGTAACACTGATGTGAACTCAATGTTCTCACACTACCTTAGAACGTGGGTGAATAAAGAAAATCATTACAAATAGCTTAAGCAATGTAAATAAAATAAATACTTTTTAAAATTAAATATTTCAAAATTTCCAAGAGTGAAATAATTGAAATTTCTTTTCATTTTTATGTTCAAGGTTTATGCAACATAAAAGTCAGAATTTCAATATTTTAATATACTCTAGCTGTAGATCATAATGCCCAGGTGTTACTTGTAGATTAAAGGTTAAAAGAGACAACTTTTTTAACCACTGAATAGTCTCTCTGTCAATGCCAAACATTTTAACTTGGCCAATCAGTAGTTTTCGTTTTTCTCGAAATCGAACAATATACTGTTTCCGTACCATTGTCAAATCCATAATATGTGTAGATGGACTTGTCAAACGTATGTCAGCTTTAAAATGAAAACAATGATCAAATGGACAATATTGTTATCAAATCTCTGGTGATGCGTGGAGGAACATAATTCTCATATTTACCAGCAGGGTTTTTCACAATTAAAATAGGTGACATAATTTTTATACTTCATACATCTTAAAATTAATGCATTACTGTACTAAAAAAGGATTTTAATTAGATTATAATTATTATTACCACTCATTGGTCTTAAAATAAGTAACAGAAAAGAATGAGAAACAACAAGCTCTTGTAAAATTAAAAAAATAATTTATTTCCCTAGAATACAAAGTGAAAATGTAAAAAAAACTTGCGGTATTGAGAATCAAATTCCAAATAATCCTAGGATTACAGACACAATTCCTAATAATTAAAGTTGTGAATAAACTTTAGTGGAAATCCAAATTATATCCAACGCTAAAGGTGTTGATGTACCTATGGTGGCCATTTAGTGAGGATGTGCCAACAATTTTTTTTTTTATTGGATCACAATAATACAATCCAAGAATTAAATCCTTATTTGAAATTTCGCTATAAATGCAAATCTCTATTTCCAGGAATATTATTTTTGAAGAGCACTTTGCATTTCCATAGAAAAATGAATTGAATTAAATAATTTGAATAAATAAAATTCCAGCCCAAATGACGTATTCAGCACAACAATATGTAATAAATTTTGGAGATGCGCATTTGGTTATAGCGCCCCGTTTAAGGAATTCTTAGATTTGTGTGATTTTACTTGTTTGATTATTGGAATTCGGTGCAATGGAAATATTCCGTAGCCCGAAATAATTAGCCAGTTATTAGGAGCAAACGTCACGGAGAGAAAGTGTTAGTGAGTTTCCATGATGCCATGGTCAGTGAGTAGCGAATTAGACCCAAACCGCATGACTGTCCCTGTCATAATGTAGTCCTTAATAAAATCTAGTAGTGTACCTTGGTGTTGTGACTGCCGTGGCAGTATTTACGGTAGGAAACCGGTAAATTACACAATGGAATAAAATGAGAAGGGACTCTGCAGATACCGTTTATGTCGCCATGGTGGCAAATGTGATGTAGTTGTATTGGCGTAATGTGCCTTGGAACCATGGATTGACTGGCCTAAGGTGGCGTAGTTAAAACAGTTCCCTGTGGTAGGGGATATTTGTAGAGTTTCTACTGCGTGAACTGCTGACTGTACGGAAAGTTGATGAAGGGAAACTATGCAAACGTGCGGTTGATAGATATTTGGCAAGTTGGGAAATCTGTGGTTTTACATTGATTAGAGTAAAATTTATATACAGAATGGACACGTCGGGCTTTCTAACTTACAACTGAAG
>JAECUM010048278.1:0-14751 GCA_016617855.1 Megalonaias nervosa
TATATATATATATATATATATACGCTAAAATGAAACTAAATAAGTCCTGAAATCGTATTCAGTACATAGCAGATGCATTTTTATTTCTTATTTCTAATAAATGAATGAAGACAATGTGATGTGTTACGAGTCTATGCTCTTCAAATAAATAGCAGAAAAGAGTGAAAGACAATAAGCTTTGTAAAATTTAACAAATAATTCATTTCCCTAAAATACAAAGTGAAAATGAGAAAAAAGAACTTACGGTATTGCTAATTAATTCCCAAAATTATCCAAGAATTATAGACACATGTACTAATAATCAAAAGTCCTGAATAAAACTCAGTAAAAGTCCCAAGGAGATCCAAAACTGAAGGCGATGACGTGTCTGTTATAACTTGTGGCGTGCTGATTTGTCAACAGTCTCTTGTTGAATCACAGAAATATTATCCCAGGTATGAATTCAGTATAAATTCCAGTGAATGTCTTTATCCAAAATATTATCAGAGCACTTTTGTATTTTCAGAGAATTCAATAATTTGAAGAAAATAAAATTCAGCCCAAACTGGTCACAACATAATATAACTTGGTGTTATATGTTAAAGCACGATTAACCAAATCCTCACAATCACAAGATTACATAGTTCTCTACTTGACTTCAGGATACAATTAGCATTTTCTGAAGAAAAAAAAACATTGCCTAATGGGAAATAACCTTCTAGAATGACCAAATGAGCCTTGTTTACTTACAACACAATAACCTGTAAAATTCACTTAGGAATCTCCAAAACCCTGACCAAAATCAACATATTTACTAATTCTTGTTTACCTGAATAAAAATCGTGATATTTAGCTCATACACATAGAGAATAATTTAGCTATGTATTAGTTGTTGACATAAATGAAATTAAAAAAAAATAAAAAGGTCAATCAGGTTAAGCAGAAACGAACTTAATTTTGGACAAGATCAAGTCCAGAATACAATCTTACATTACAATAGCATGTAATGAATAAAATTATTTTTTTTAAAACTAACAAATAAACTATTAAATTAAATATACATAACACATGAGTAAGCATAATTGATATGCGATTCCATTGCAAATAATACTTATGCCTCACAATTCGCTCTTGGAATCCTCTGTCCTGATATTAAGATCATACACATAGAGAATAATTTAGCTATGCATTAGTTGTTGACATAAATGAAATAAAATAAGTCAATCACGTCAAGCAGAAATGAACTCAGTTTTGGACAAGGACAAGTTTAGCATACAATGTTTCATTACAATAAAATGTAAAGAAATAACTTTACTTTTAAAACTAAGAAATAAACAATTAAATTAAATATACATAATTCTTCCCCTCATAAAGAAAATAAAGATTTACACAATAGAGCTTTCTTTTTACTATAAGTCAAATATACATGTGCTAAAAACCCCAGACATCAAATGAAATCTTATGAATGACACAAAGTATGCATGAAAAATATATTTATATGCAGGTGAAAGTGCATCTGCTATTAAACTGTCTTTTCCTTTGATGTGCCTGATGTCAATATTTTATTCCTGCAACAACAAACTCTGCCGTAATAATCTCTGATCTTTGTTTTTCACCTTGCCGAAGAAAGTAAGAGGGTTGTGATCACTAAACACAATAACCGGAGAAGGAGCCGAATTAATGTAAACTTCAAAGTGTTTTAATGCCAATATCAAAGCCACACCTTACTTCTCGATTGTGGATTCATTTCTCTAGTACTTATTTAGTTTCTTAGCAAATAGCACACTGGACGATCTACATAATTTTTGTCTTCCTCAATCAATACTGATCCAACCCCCACATCACTTCCGTCAACAGACAGATTAAATGATTTGCTGAAATTTGGAGCTGTAAGAACTGGTGCACTCTTAAGTATGGCCGTTATCTTATCAAAAGCCTCCTGACATTTTTTAGACCAATGAAACTTGGTTATTTTGCTCAGTAAATTTGTCTGCGGTTCAACATTTATGGAAAAATTGGAACAAAATTTCCGATAGTATCCAGTCATACCCAAAAATCCCATCAGTTGCTTTTTACTGACAGGAACAGGGAATTTAGAGATAACCGTGACCGTAGCATCTACAGGTTTAACTTGTCCATGTCCCAAGAAATTTCCTAGAAATGTAACACAAACAAGGCAAAACTCACTTTTAGATAAATTAATTGTCAAATTTGCATCATTGAGTCTGTCAAAGAATTTCCGAATTGTTGTTAAATGATCTTTCCAGATGTAGTTGTGGATGGTGACATCATCGGTGCAAGCATCACCATTATCTAGACCAGATGTAATTATGTTCATTAAACGTTGAAAAGTACTAGGTGAACCTTTCGTCCCAAACGGCATCACTTTATTTTGATAAAGTCCATTTGGAGTCACGAATGCCGAAATTTTCTTTGCCCTCTCCGTCAGTGGAACTTGCCAAAATCCTTTCGGGAGATGAAATTTGGTGACATACTTTGCATTTCCAATTTTCAATGAATCTTGTTTTAGTCACACTGTTCACCTTTCTATAATCAGTGCACATGCGGAAAGCATTTTCTGGTTTCGGAATAAGTATACATGGTGAACTCCAGACACTTTTACTGGGCTCTATGAAATCATTCTCTAGCAAATACTGAATTTCCTTTTTCAAGTATTCCTGTTTGAGAGGGTTCATCCTGTATGGGTGTTGTATCACAGGTGCGGAATGTAAAATTTCCAAGACATGGTAGATTTACTTTGTTCTTGTAGGAACATCTGGAAATAAGTGCTCATATTTAAATAATCACTGTTTTAGTTCATTCTTTTCTTGTTGCTGCAAATGTGAAAGTTCCTGGTGCAGGTTATTCATAATTTCTGATTTCCGAAGATTTGTGAATCCAAAATCAGTAGAGTCCGATTGCATTCCTTCGCTTAAATCCTCAATGAGTGGGACAGGTACAACTAAATTATTTGCATGATTAACCTGGTTATCTCAATCCAAATACTTGTACTCCTTTTATTTATTTACATCCCAGGAGTACTATTATTGTAATTTAACTCATTCATTTTCTTCTGAACTTGGTAAGGGCCGTAATACGCAATCTGAAGAAACGTTTGAGGAATGAGCAAGAGAGACAGAACTCCATCACTAGACTGAGATATTATCTTCATCGTAGCGCTGTCGAACCATAATTTCACTTTTGACTTGAACTGATGGATGCCAAATTGCAGCATAATTTGCTGGAATACTCTAAACATAATATTTGACTCTTGATCAGATTAGACAGATTTGGGAAGGCCAAACTGAGTAAAAAAAAAGAACTTTCTCAAAGCTCTTACTATTGTTTTAGTTTTAATATTCCTCAAAGGAATTGCCTCTGGGAATCTTGTTGACGCACACATTATGGCCAACATGTATTGGCCTTACTTGGTCCTAGGTAAGGGACCAACATAAACTACCATTATTCTGCTAAATGGTTCGTCAAATGCAGGAATATGATGCAGATGAGCCTTAGGTATCTTCTAATTGGGCTTTCCTACCATTTGACATGTGTGACAAGATCTGCAGTATTTACAAACATCACTTTTAATTTTTGGCCAGTAGAAGTGAGTCAAGATCTTGTGATAAGTCTTATTAATGCCTAAATGACCAGCAATAGGAGTTTCATTGGCCAAACTAAGAATTTCCTGTCTGTATGAGCTTAGAACTAATATGTGATAGTTCACTGACCACTCGTCACCAGCAGGAACCTCAGGTGGTCTCCAATTTCTCACAAGAATCACAATTTTAATGAAATAACAAACAGGTATTTCTGTGGCTTCAGTTTCACTAATGGCCCTTTGAAACAAGCAGGAGATCTCAGGATCTTTTCGCTGTTCGACGACAAGTGATTGTCTTTTGTCACCCTGATTAGAATAAAGAGAATGAGTAGTTAAAAGAGGATCACTGTGATCAATACCTTTTGATTTATCCAAACGAGGAGTGAAAGTAACCTCATCAAAACCTGACCAATACATGTGTCAGCTAATGGAATACTTTCCTTATCATTATCATTCTCAAGAGCTTTCTTTGCCATAGGTCTAGTAATTCTACAAGTTAGGTATAAATCAGGGAATTATTTTCCAGTAGGATCGACTTTCTGCTTGTCAGTTACAAGTGGATTAACCACATCCTTGTCTCCAGCTAGGTGATTGCCTAGTAATAAATGAACACCCTCAATGGGTAAAGACATTATTCCGACTGTCACGGGTCCTGAGACTAGTCTGATGACAAATTTACACAAATGACAGGAACATTAACAAAACCGCACTCTACTTCCTGAATAAGAACACTCTCATTAGAAGAAGACTTCTCAGAAGAAGGAAAAGTAACTGATAATAAAAGACTCTGAGAAGCTCCCGTGTCGTTACAATTTTAATAGGGATAGGATTGACCGAATCATCCATGGGTTATACAGAACCCTTTGACATGAATGGTTGATAATTCTGTTATGTATATGTAATTTAATTATTTGTTTCTTAGTTTTAATTTTTTTTTTATTTTGTTCCATTACATGTTATTGTAATGATAACTTTGTCTACTGGATTTGATATTATTTTTAGAAATTCAGTTCAGTTCCGTTTGACTTGATAAACGACCAGTAGGTGAAACACTGTATCTAATTGCTGACCTTGATTCAGAACTAGTAAGGCTTTTGGTAAACAACATCTTTTTATTTTTTTCCCAGAGTAAGGACTATTGATTTCAGTTAAGGCTATACTGAATACGTGATGTTAGGCATGTACAATAAAACTTCTACGTTGTACTAGAAAAATGACCACGTGACCCTCATACGGGAATCTGTCTTAACGTACTGTATAACTGTTTCCTTCATAAGAGATAAGATCAGTTGGGCTTTAAATCTTTGACACTTAAAGGTGTTTTGTTGTGACCAGTTCGAGTTGAATTTTTTATTTTCTGGAATTAGTGATTCTTTCCCTGGAAAATACTAGTGCTCATACAGAATTCTTGGACAAAGACATTTATCGAAATTTATTCAGAATTCCAAATTGGAATATTATTTTCTGTGATTCAACAAAGGAACTGTTGACACAACAACACTTTGAATGTTGCAACAGACGTCATCACCTCCATTTTGATTTTCATCGGGACTCAGACTCAGATTCATTTAGGACTTTTCATATTTTTTAATTCTTGGATTATTTTTGGATTTTATTCGAGAACCGTAAGTTCTTTTTCTCATTATTACTTTGGTTTTCTAGGGAAATAAATTATTTGTTAAATGTTACAAAGCTTGTTGTCTTCACTCTTTCTAGTTACTTTTTGTACGAGCGTAGACACGTAACAATTCTCCATAATAAAATCAGACTGGGGTTTATTAGACCAAGCAAATGTATTACTTTCAATACATGACCATGACCTTCATCTCCTAGAAAAAAGAATATTTGGAATAGGTCTGTCTTGGTTCTGTTGCTTATATTTCAATTTGTAGCAACCAGATATAGAGTGTCCTTTCTTCTTGCAATAGGAACACGTAGGAAGAGATAAAGACTTCTAACCAATCATATCAGAAACTTGACTTCTAAAAGTTATGCCAGATTGAAATTTGGAAGGGCTCGTATTGGGTTGAAATACTTTTTTAACAGAAGACTGCTGAGTGGAAGACTTACGAAAGAAACCTTGTGAGCTAAGGAATACTGGTCAGCAGTACGAGCAGCATTTTCTAAAGTTTCGACTTCATGCTCATCAAAATAAGTCTTAACGTCACTATGGACTTGATCACTTCAAGTAATAGGAGTTGTCTGAGATTTTCGTAATCTTGATCAACTTTCTTAACTGATATGCGATTACATTGGAAATAATATTTATGCCCCACAATTCGTTCTTGGAATCCTCTGTCCGAAATCTTACTGGTAAGCAATTTCATGTTTATGAAGGAAAGAAATTATTCATTCACGCTTTTCTTAAAGGTAACAGATGTACTATTACGACGTTGTCATATCAAGCAAAAATCAAATGCAGTTTGTTGTTTTATTTTAACAAAAACTTTTGTAATTCTTGGGATTGTATTGTATTAGGCAAAGATAACCATTCAACAAGCAATGTAACTTTGCGTGCGCAAATTCAACGCGATTTGTTAAAATCTTCTCAAGGCAGAACGATGTTCCATGTACAAAGGTTAAGGTTAAGTTATTTCGTCATGCACAGTGCAGGTTTCTTATCACTCCGAAGAACTCACATTCACTTAGTTAAGTTTCTAGCGCCGGAGAACACATTACTAACCACATCCCCAGTTTCGTTAAATTACATTTCCTAGCAAAATATATTTCAGTTTTACTTGATTTAATTGAGTTTATAGGCGTTAGCCAAAACACGAGCGCATGTCACGAAGTATGCCCATCTAAACAATTTCTTGAAACTGATGCCAAGGTTGAGATAAAATATCCATTATTGGCAATCTGGTTTAGACTTCAATCCCATTGTTAATTTACTTTCTGAACCCATGATTCATGGGTAAGATGATTATATCTTTTATCTTACGGAAAGTAGTCTTTAAAATTCATTGAAAATTTGCTTTCCTTTCTTGTTTTATTTCTTGATTCCTTTTTATATTTTCTTCTTTGTACGTATGTCTGTTTTTCTATCTTTTTAAGAGTCCGGCACTTCTCTTCTTTTGTTTATTTGTCGTTTAGAAAGTTCTAGAAAGGTTATTTTTTTACGTAGGACTGTAATAAAAGATGAAAGGAGTTTGTCCTTTCTTTAACTTTTACCAACTAGTTAAGGCAAATAATCATTTTTATAAACCGGCTACACCTATACATGGGAGTTAAAATCTTTTAAGTAATGGCCTTTAAAAATTTTGAGAATAATGAGTTTTCTAAGAATGCATTTTGTGCTGAAAATATTTTCTTTCAAAATACTTAAATATAAAACTATCAGCTTTCAAAGTTTATATCCTGGGCACAATTTTATCACAAGAAGAGAAATTGTGCAATCTTTTGGAACAGGAGAATATGTATGTCACTTACTAGGTGTAGAATCTCCCGTTTTCAAAGTCTGATCAACTTTCCACTCGTCTATACCTTCCATTAGACACAGCCTCTGCAGTGTAATCACCTGCATCTGCAACAGAAGAAACAAAGTACTGAGTTGTAAAATAACACGAAAGTACTGGAGTGTTAAGTATAGGTCACAAGGACCTAATTGTGACTTTAAAGATGTGGTACTCTTTTGCATACCAGGTTATATGACTGAAGGATATAGTCTGTGAAAAAATAAGCTATAACTGAAGGTTAATATTAAATCATGTAAGGTTGAATGCATACATAAGTTACCACCAGATTACAGCAAACACAAAATAATACCAAATAGAAACCGGGACAACAATAATAAAACGATGATGAAATGATATGATTCTGGCAAATTTCACTGACGGAAAGGGAAAAGGAAATTTTGGCATTCGTGACTCCATATAGACTTTATCAAAATAAAGTGATGCCGTTTGGGATGAAGGGTTCGTCTTGTACTTTCAACCTTTTAATGAACATGATTACATCTGGTCTAGATAATTGTGATGTTTACATCGATGAAATCATCATCTACAATGACTCCTGGAGGGATCACTTGGGGACGATTCGGACATTTTTTGATACACTCAATGATGCAAATTTGACAATTAATTTATCAAAAAGTGAGTTTTGTCATGCATGTGTTACATTTCTATCGTAGGACATGGACAAGTTAAAACTAGGGATGCTAAGGCCAAGGTTATCTCTGAATTTCCCGTGCCTATCAGTAAAAAGCAACTGATGGGATTGTTCGATATGGCTGGATACTATCGGAATGTGTGTTCGAATTTTTCCATAATTGCTGAACCCATGACAAAGGTATTGAGTAAGAAAACCAAGTCTCATTGGTCTAAAAAATGTCAGGTGGCTTTTGAAAACTAAAGGCCAGACTTAAGAGTGCACCAGTTCTTTCAGCTCCAAATTGCAATCATTTGTTACGAGTCTATGTTCCTAAAATAAGTAACAGACAATAATGAAAAGCAACAAGCTTTGTAAAATTCAACAAATAATTTATTTCCCTAGAATACAAAGTGAAAATAAAAAAGAACTTACGGTATTGCGAACTAAATTCCAAAATAACCCTAGAATTACAGTCACAAGTCCTAATGGTCTAAAGTTCTGAAGAAACTTTAGTAGAAACCCAAATTAAGTCAAACGCTGACGGTGTTGATATATCTGTGTGATGACCTGTATACTGTTGATGTGCCGTGTCTTTGGTTGAAACACAGTAATATAATTCCAGGTCTGAAATCACTATAAATCCCAGTGAATTTCTCTGTCCAAGAATATTATTTTTATGAGCACTCTGTAGTTCCAGAGAAAATAATCACGAAATTAAATAATTTTAAGAAATAAATTCCAGCCCAAATGAACTTCTGGACAAAACAATAATACAAATTGATTCTGCTAGATCTTAAGCACGAATGATAAATCTTTCCAGTAATAAGATTATATAGTCTTCCACTTAACCACGGGTCACAATTAACATTTTCTAAAAGGAACCCTACAATGTTACATTATAACAGCATATAATGAAATTAAAAAAAATAAAAAGAAATAACAGACAAACAATGCAAATTGAATATACATAACACCTTTAAACTGTGTGTTCGTGCATGTGATGTTGGGGTTGGTGAAGTATTGAAGAAATTATTCCACAATCGAGAAGGAATAAAGACTTGGATTTATAGTGATTTAAATAAGGATATATTCTTCGATTGTATTATTGTGATTCAACAAAAGACTGTTGGCGCATCACTACGATACAGGCCACCAGACGCACAGTAGCACTTTCAGCGTTGGATTATTATTTTGGAATACCACTAAAGTTTATTCAGAAACTTTAATCATTAGCACTTTGTATTACAAATAATAGGATTATTTTGGGATTTATTTCACAATAGTGTAAGCTATTTTTATGTTTTCACTTTGTATTCTAGGGAATTAAATTATTTATTGAATTGTTTATATAAACTTGTCGGTTTTCGCTCTTTTTGGTTACTTTATTTCAGACCATAGTCATAAAACCAATTAGTACTATTAGTTGTATCTTCTTTGTTGTCTTAAATATAAAAGAGATTTATTAAGGTGCTACTTAATATAATAATGTCGTTATTATACAATCTTTATGTAGTTACGAAGACAACACTGTTAAAGTAAAATAGAATAGAATTTATAGGCTGTATTTCAAAATAATGAAAACATTTTTATATTGTAATATACTGTACTACATACTGAACGAAAATGAAAGACTGAATGAAATTTTAGATTTATCAGACCAAGGATCTCAGATGAATGCCTACATTACATTATCGTTCTTATGTAATACGGACAGTTACAAAAGGTAATAAATGTTATACTTTAAGTGTTTTAAGCGTGTACAGAATGGTACATCTATAGTGTTTGAGAGGTTGAGGAATACGATTTTGTATTGTTCTAGAGATTTAGGAACAACATGTTCGATGTGTTTAAGAATGAGATTTTGTAGTGTTTAAGAGACTCAGTAATACTATGTTTGAAGGTGTTAAAAAATGGGATTTTATAGTACTTTAGAGGCGATTGGAATGATATGTTTAAAAGTGTTTAAGAATTAGAGTTTGTAGTGTCTTTGAAGCTCAGTGATGATATATTTCAAATTATATTTTCAGGTTTAAAAATATAATATTTAAGAGGCTTAGGAATGATATGCTTGTCGAATTGTTTACAATAATATTATTATAGTGTTTAAAAAAGGCATTTTGATGGGGGTTAAAATTATCTGGAATTAATATGCATTTATAGAGTGAAGAATGCTTTTTATTATTTGGATAATGTTATTCTTAAACTACTGAATTTTAGAGTGTTGTAGAAGACAAAGCAATGGCGGCGCTTAATTACTGAATTTTTGTACAATCTTTTCAACAAATATAGTATATTGTTTTAGAGCCTAAGAAATGAGATTGTATAGTGTTTAACAGCGTATATAAATTGCAACACCGAAATATTTATTTTGATGTGAATCTCATTTACCTTTTGCCGGCGCGATAAATAAAGACCTACCTTACTTTTTCACCACTAGGTAAAGTGTATTATACATATTATTGTTTATATACCACACACGAATAATACCAAGTAAGAAATGCAAAGAATATAAGGTCACATCAGGTCACGAAAGATAATAGAAAGAATGTGTAATCATTTACAAACGGTAATGTGATATTAAAAGGCAATGTATTAATAAAAGCACAATAACGACACAGTAACAAGATATGATCAAAGACATCATTTTGTTTAAACATATATATGAATTAAAACTATTACACATCTTTTACAGGTATAAACACATTGTAATTATTTCCCGTTCTGCTGATAATGATAGGTAGGTGCGTCGCAATAGCGTCCACCATATCACTAGGGATATAGATTGTAAACGAAACGAATCAGTGCGTAAAATAATCAGTACAATTATCTACTATTACTACCGAAGTAAAACGTTTAATGCCACTGGAATTTCTTAAGGTAACGGAATGTATAGACGACAAGAGAAATTGACCAAAAGTGATGGACCGTGACATTTACAATTGTTTGGTTTCGTGAAACGCGGTCGATGGAAGCGAAATGAAGAACTACAAAAGTTTACAAAGCTATAATTAATTTTAAAATTGGCAATGTTGACAGTATTTTACATGACGTATGCAGAGACAACAAAGATATTGCTGAACGTAGATGTAAATTATTCCTAGAGTGTCAACAAGGAAATCGGCGCACGCTACTAGTAGCATGGACGCAACTATAAAACTGCAATAGAGTTCTTGCATGGCTGGACAGGGACTATCATGCAGTCATGCTGACGCCATGTTCTGGAAATTGTCAGGAACAATTTATCCAGCATAAACTGCACTGAGAAGACAACAAAGTGGAACAGTGGTATTAAAAGAAACTATGAGACTAAGCGTTGGCCAATATCATATTCAAAAGGCCTCAAATTGGTACATAGGTGTTATTTTATGACAATGCATTTGTTCCTGGTATACGAGACACTCTAATGTATTTGTTAGAGTCTGTATTAAAAAGTGCGATTCAATCTTTATAGTTTTTCCTCTGTTGAATACCAGGAGTACAACAATTCCTACGAGCTTCAGAAGCGTACAGTTGTAATGGATAAGCTCAGAGTAATAATGATTCGCTGACATCTTGTACAATGTTCCATTTTCTTCCAGAAATATGTTGGTCTTGACAATACTAAGATTGAAAAGTTGCAGAATGATATATGTGGCCTCGCTGATAGCCAGTTTTCCATTGAATACTTTTAATTTTCATGCATGACAAATTTACTAATTTTTGGTTGAGCTTTGTGCTTTCTTTTCTGCCTATTTTTGGGTGTGTATTTATTATTGTTCATTTGCTCTCGACTAAATATAGTTCTCTTTCTCTGTTATAAGTTGTACATTTAGCAACCTGTTTGTAGTAGTACTGATGTGACTAACAACTATACAAGTTGATATTATACCACTGAAATATTCCCAAATAACAGTGTTATAGTAGACCATTCCACACACATATAATACAATCACCAAAGTGTTTTGTTAGAAATAGTAAGTGTTTTGCTTTTCTTTCTTGGTGTTCGTTTTATGACAACGTGATGATACTTCCATTCTCATTTTCGGTATGTATTTCACAAAACAATTGGGTAAATTGTGTTATTCTTAATTTCTATTCGATATTCTTCTTGCTTCATAATATAGAATAGTTATATAAAATTCAACTGAATACAAACGGTTAAAAATGTCGAAAAATAGAGGGCAAGTTTATTTCAGTTGAATATAATTATCATATATGGATAACACACATTTTATAAAATACGAAAAGAAGTTTAAATAATACGCAAATGAATAAAAAAAAAAGTTACCTAGAAAATATTCTAATCCAGTACACGACGAGGTAAGGATGATCTAAGTGAGAGACTCTTACAAGTAGCAATAATACAGCCTAAAAGTATGTTCAGGCAAGGTACATTGACTGATTATATTGCCAGTAACTCAATATTACATTTGTATTGAACACGTATACGATATGTTAAAAATATGATAATTCAAGTAGTAAATATTCTTAAATATGGATTGCTTAAAAATAAATGACTATAATACAACTTTTAATGAAAAATAACACCTTAAAGGGAATGAAATTACGCACCAGAGGAGTCAGATGCATATTTCTCTGATAAGATGATCTCTGTACTTGAAAGATAGATAAAATGGGTGATAGATTGGAGATGGTATTTGGAGCATTAGAGTATAAAGGTGAAGATTTCATAGACGGTAGATGTAACTGGGTTCTCAACAGAATTATGAATATTTATAAACCTTTATCAAAATATGACCCAATTAATGGAAATATATATACCAACATAATTTAAAAATTATAAAAGGATATGACACTGCTGAAAATGATGATAATAAATGGTTTGAGTGGTGAGTATTATCGGGATAATATCCAATATGCAAATCTTAGCCAACATCAAAAGTATAAAAACCAACATGGTAAATTAAACTTTGGTAATATTAAATTTCCTTTTTCACTGAAAGATATTCATGCATCTGAAAATTTAAACAATAAAATATCTATTAATTTGTTTTGATTAGGAAAATGGATTATATATTTTAAAGGCCACTAATGAGAAAAGAAACAAACATCTAATATAGATCTGTTATTAATAGCAAAACATGAAGAACATTAATATGTTTTAATGAAAACTATTTATGGATTTGCAAATAACATTAGCAACATACAAATACATATTAAATGTTTCAACATTATAAAAAGTCGAGTAAAGATCCATTTATAATATATGCAGATTTTGAATCATTAAAAAAGTTTAAATTCTGAGAGGGGATAATATCAAGCTGGTTATATAATATATTGGTAGTCATATGTTGCTGTTTCATGCCATGGTACAATGGTAAATAAAGTATTATACAGCACAGAAAATTCCCTCAGTGATTTAAATAATGAAATGGAAAAAAAAAATCGATATTTGTTTACAAGTTAGGCTAGTACAAAAATTTCACATGAAAGAAAATGAACTCTAAATATACGAATTTACGTCACATTTTTGATAAAAAGGAAGAATAAATGTTAAATGTTAAAATGTTAAAAATTATTGTCAAAACGACGTTACATTTCTTGGATTGGCTCATAAAAGTTACTATTTACAATTTATGATATCACCGTTAGAACTCGTCGCGACAAAAGCAGAAAGCTG
Organism: Megalonaias nervosa; assembly: GCA_016617855.1. Taxonomy (NCBI): domain Eukaryota; kingdom Metazoa; phylum Mollusca; class Bivalvia; order Unionida; family Unionidae; genus Megalonaias; species Megalonaias nervosa. The sequence continues at coordinate 13,290 of JAECUM010048278.1, forward strand.
TAGCGCAGGCAAATTTTGTTAACGCGAGAGCATCTACAAGAAGTATCGGATCATGTCATTGTTAGAATCACCTATGATTCAGACCATCATCAGGCAGTATTGTGTATCTTACATGAGAACAGAACATTTTAGACGACTGTTAAAATTATCGCAATTCTAATGCATAGAGGGACGTCATGGACTCCGTGGACAGTACTAGGTACCTTATCCACTTGATCATGGAAAACCGCAAGAATCTCAAAAATACAATCCTTAAAGCGTATCTTCTGAACATAGACATCACGGTGGAATTAACGCACATCAAAGTGATAGACGCGGGCCGGACAACTAAAAGATTAATACGATCACGGAACTCTTCACATTGTCTACGACAGAGACCTCATCATGAAACACAGCATGTGCTGTATTATCAGAGAACGTCTTCTTGAACTCATGAACACTGCTAACGTTTAAGTAACCGGTGGGGATACCGCTTAGGCTTATATTAGGCTAAGCCGAAACTGCTTTTTACATTGTAGTGAGCTCGAAACCGACTAAAACCATGAGCAGCTAACCAATTGTCAAAAATAAACCTTATTAAAAATTGTCAAAATAAACCTGATTCACTGTGTTTGGAACTCCTTTTTACAAACTACTTACACCGTCTAAACACCATAAGTATATCATTTTACACCCTCTAAACACTATTCGTATATAATTTTAGACCATCTAAAACACAATACATAATTTATTTGCCCGACTGCTCATACACTCATAGTACATATATATCATTTTACATCGTCTACACAAAATACTTACATGTGTATCATTTTAGACTGTCTAAAACACAATACACAGAGTATTTTCCCGACGGCTAAAACACTCACAGTATACCATTTTATTCTGTCTAAATACTATAAGTACATGCATATCGTTTGAGACTGTGCACAAAGCAATACAAAACTTATTTCCCCGACCGCTAAACTCTATAACTATAACAATTCGAGCTTCCCACAAGCATATCAGTCTAAAACACATGAAAATATCGTTTAAAACTGTTCAAAATACAGTAAGATGATAATTTTAGACCTCTTGAAAGCAATATCATTTCTGACCATCTAAAACACTGTAAGTACATCGTTCTTGGTCTCCAGAAGTAATGTCATATTCAGTCAACTCGAATAATCATGAGGTACGAATGAACTTTTGAATGCGAGAATCATACCATATCTATCTGAATATACAGATAAATAATCACATGATAGACTAGTAGAACTTTACCTTTAACAGGGTAAAATGAGAGAATTGCAACAGTTCGTTTTACTACGGAGACAGTCCTTGAAGAAACTGGTTACAAACTGGTAGCGCATAGAAGAGCAAGATCACAAAGGATCGACTTATCACCACTAACGAGAGAGGAAAAGCCGACATGCGACAGTTCCTACTGAACTTATGATGCAAGGAATTGAATGACCAAGATAAG
>JAECUM010048279.1:0-22769 GCA_016617855.1 Megalonaias nervosa
TATATATATATATATATACTTTCATTACCAGTTCACCAATGGAAACTTTGTAGAAACCGGATACGGATTTTACACCGCTGCTGTGTCCGTCACATCAACCGATGTTAGTTGTTTAGTTCCATCTGAGACTGATGTACAAGGTACCTATTATATGAATTATTTCATTATACTTGTACGAAGCACAGATCATTATCTCGACCACATAAATGAAAACGCATGTGCCATTTGCGAAGAGGGCCATTTCTTGTGTTTAACTTCTTAATGAAGTCTATCTGGATAATACGTCAGTCAAAATGGGCAGTTAAATATGTTATAAATAATGTACAATGTTCTGGTGTCGGTTGAAACAATGTAAATATATCAAGTCGTACACACATACACAAGAAACACTGTGAAAACTACGAACTGATAGATAAATACATGTAATGCCTTTTTATTTGCAGGAAAATCCATTCTTGCCTATGCAGTATCTATAACAAGCGACGGTACTCTGTACAGCCAGCAAAAGACTATGACTATTTATGATTCTGCTTGTATGACGTGCGATGCTAATTCTAATTGTGTAATAAAGGTAATTATTTTACCTGATTTATTCCATGTTGCACAAACAATACTATCTTATGCTCTTGCTTCATTCCTCCCATACTTTGTTCTTCTTCGTGCGGTATGGAAGCATCGGGTTGCAACGGGTTCTTTCTCCCTCTCTCTTTGCATCTGTTATACTTCTCCAGTGTAAATCTATTTCTTACGATTCCTTCTCAATTTGAATTTCGCTGAGTTATTTTTTATCTTGTTCAGTGCACGTGGCCAGAAAAATTAGGTAGACAGTTTTATGTAGAGCTGCCTTTATATTTTCACAGATTTAAATTCTTTATCTAAAGATCCACAAAAATTCAATTCTAGAATGTGATCGAATTTGACTTTTTCAAAGATTCAAACTTCGGTTTATAAAGATTTGTTTCTCCATTCTATACCAGTCACATTAACAGCTGCCATAACTACATCGATAAAATGAGGTTCCGAAATTTTACTATAATTTTAGCAAAACGACGTTTTGAACATTTAGATCGTAATATGTTTTAATTTGTGCATTTTGTCCAGTTATCACCTGTTTTCATACAAAAATGAAGAGATCTTTATTTTCGTTAACACATTTATTGTGCAGATTGATATAGTCAATAGAGCTGGGTGTGGTAGTTATATAAACATGCCAGAATTCAGAGAATAAACAACATATTTTAATGATTGTGAGTTTCGTTGCAAGGATTTTGGTTTCCAGCATTTGCTTATTTCTCCAGTAATACATATCTATTTAGTCCTTACATTTTTTCATAAATGACACTATACACTAAAATTATATTCGTTTTCCTATGAATTGCACAAAATAGTCTTTCTTCAGTTTGTATGGTCTTATTTACCTACCAGCCGACTGCTCCTGTGGCCTAGCGGTTAGAGCGTCCGCCTCGGATGCGGGAGGTCGCGGGTTCGAACCCTGGCCAGATCATACCGAAGGCTTATAAAAATGGTACTAACAGCTGCCTCGCTAGGCGCGCAGCAGTAAGAGGTTATTGTTAGGACTGGTCGGCCTGGTGTCAGGATAATGTGACTGGGTGGGACATCATGCTACATGTCTGCGGCATGATGCCCAGTGCTGGACATCACTATAAACTGTCACACTGTAGACATCGTAGCGATATGACTGAATTCTTTTTAAAGCTACTTTAAAAATCCAACACACACACACACACACACACACACACACCAGCCCTAGTTTTCAAGTAATGCCAGGAAACCGCAGTCGGTTATAGTTCTCATAAATTTTGAAAGGTGAACATTGTTAAGATACACATTAAGGTGAAATGTATGGCTTGAGGTGGTGTATCATTTTTATATTTGACACGGGTAAATTCAGATGGGTTCATGCATTGGCACAGAATCTGGAAGCGGTATTCGATCCTTGATATAACATGGAAACTGTTTTTAACACATTGAAGCATAATTTGATCTAATCGTTTATGTTGAATCTACAACGGTTGTGCATACAGATACATGTACAATAAAGAAAAGAGAGAAATGCCCAAATACTCCAGGTTAAACTTATTTTAGCAGCCGCCAATTCGTGATTGACTGTGCAAATACGCAATTTAAAGTGGAGTTTAAACGTGATGTTATGGAGATACTTAGATAGTTCTATCAATATGGTTTAATTGGTCTGTAAAGTCTTATTACTTTTAATTTTCATTTATTAGCCCCAAACTTGTATGATTGATGGAAAATGCTGGGTTGCAAATGCTGTAAAGCACGATGACCAAACGTACAGTTGCGATCCCCTAGTAAACAATACGGAATGGACACATCAAGGTAACGGTTTTAGCTACTGGCAACACAATGTTAATTTTTGTCATCATATTTACATGACCTTAACTTAAGATAGAAACTGGTTTGCTTAGAAAATTTCTCAGAATATTGAGGAAAATATAGAAATCTATCGAAAACATAAACAACCAAACAAAAACCCAGATGTTATTTGACATTGTCTATAAATATGCAAACTTTAGCCCGTCAGTCCTTCCGTTCGTCTGTCACATGATCTTGTAAACGCAACTATTCCTGCAGTTTGTAATGGATTACCATGAAGCTTTGTAAATAACTGACAAATCACTGTGCTCCCGAGGTAGGGTCCTATATTTTGATGTACTGCGCGACGGTATCATGTGAGCTCATCTAGTCCCTTTTTGTAATAGTCGCCATCTGAAGGTGGGAAAATTCACATATAATTGTATTCCCAGAATACTTGTGAGAATAACTGCCCTTCCGGTTGTGTACGACGTCATCTTATAGAAGGGAATAGTCCTGCAGTTTTATTCATAGCTGTGAGACTCTGTATCCGTTATGGTCATCATCTAAAACTCTGCCCATCGACAGATCACTTTGCTTCTACAATTTCTTTATAGTTATTTTTTCTTGAATCTGGATTTAGTATATCACAGAATCTTATGAACGCAACTTCGTACCTTCTACTGACATCATCGGAAAATATCGTGGTGATAACAGGAAGATGCGCGTCGCTTTAGTTGTTAGAGTTATTACATTTACATTATTGCTAGATACAGTTAAACTTCGCTGTTCTCAGTCAAGGTTGTACTACAGACTCCTTATCATATTCTTCCTGGAGGTAGGGTTGGAGGTATTTTTACATAAACTAATTGCCCATCACACCTCTAGTTATTTTATATTCAAATGCTAGAAATAAAAATTATACTTATAAAGAAAACCCAACTAAAGTTGATAATGAAAATACTATATATTTCAAGCACTAGATTTAAAAAAAAAATGGTACTTGTAATCGTATTAATTTAAACATTGGAGGTACTTTCAAATATCCGATATTTAAAATATAGACACATCACTTGCGTAATTTTGTCGTAAATATGTCTTTGTTTAAAAAATAAGTATTGTTACATTGGACGTTGTGGTATACGGGAGTTACTGTTGTTGAAACAATATTAATAAATATGTAAGAACTACTTAAATAATTTTCATGTTATTTCAAGCTTTGTCCGTTTTTATGGTAATGTGACTCATGCTTGATAATTTTTTTAGAGCTCGTGTTAATTGTTTCAGGTCATGCAGATATCTGGACCAGGTAAGAATTTGTCCCTTTGCCGGAACAAACTTAAATTATTATTATTTTTTGGTCATGATGGTAATTATGAACACATAAACACATGCAATTATATATATATATATATATATATATATATATATATATATATATATATATATATATATATATATATATATATATATATATCTCAAGTTGCTATGAGTAAATTTACACATTTTTATGTAAAATATTATTGACCTTGAAATCGAAAGTGTACTAAGAAGGGCCTTTTGGTAATACTTGCTGTCATAATATTTGACTATGTGCTCATGTTCTTAGGACACAAACGGGATGCGTGTGCAATTTTGACACCGCGCAAACAGACTGCGCATGTTGTGATGAGGGAGCAGTTCAGTGTCCCTTTGGGACTCATCGTCAGTGTGTACAGTCCGGGTCCCTCTCCAACTGCGGTACTCGTAAGTAACAATTTCGTTCCTAACTAGGGTTATATTAATAATGTAAGTTTGAGTATCACATTATCAGTTGAATCTAATATTTAAATTGTTCTGCAAATGTCAAAACTTGCTTAAATATTTCATGGAACGTAATAGATTTCTGTTAAACAAAAAGTAAATCATACACTTTCTTTATCAAATATATATACGCACATTCGCTCGCGCACAGAACACTCCAATCAGCTTTATTAAAACATATTCATGTGATTATTGCAATGTTTATATTTTATTCCAGTCATGCCTCCCCCTTTGTATGGAATAGACGGGTACACGAGATCATTTACTGGATGTTCATGTGACCACGACAAGAGTTTACATCACTGCGCGTGCTGTCAAAATGGCGGAGTTCAGTGTGGTTCCCATTTCCGGAACCAGTGTGTGCAGTTTGGGCATTTAGACCAGTGCGGACAAAAGCAGTATATTTTTGGCCCGTAGTTATGACGCAGTTTAATAAATTTTGCCTGCTTTATCATACGGGTATTCAGTTCTTGCGGGTTTATTAATATCTTCAAAACACATTGATATCGTATAATGTAATCTGTGCTTATTCTTCTTAACGTTTGTTTCTCTGCAACGCTGAAATCATGTATAATTTTTCTGTCTCAAGCATTCATTGGTGGATATTGCTAATAAAATGTTGTGACTTCCTTACTAGGAATACACTATGCCACCTTAAATATAACTGGTGTTTTCTCATACGCCACGTCCGAAAGGCCTGTGAAATGTTAGATAACGTTGTGTTGTCTTCTGCAAGTCACATAGGGCTAAATTGTTCACAAATATGTTAAATATGTTATAATTTCCTTCCACTTCCAAGGTGTGGTTTTTCATGATTACACAGCTAAAGCTGACAAATTATATTGCACCAATACATAAATAGATAATTATTATTTATGTAGGCTCCGTTTCGTGGACCTTTAACTTTAAGTGAATTGATAGTAATACAATCTGAGAAAGCGAGCTAGAGGGTGTGTAGAATTTTGTGAAATTAAATTTATGAAGATTTTCATAAGTTTGTTCATGAAATGTTCATAAATTGTTCATACATTATTCATATAATGTTTAATAAATTTATTGCACCAGTTCATAAATTGTTTAATTATTATTTGTATGGACTTTTTGCTTTAAGTAACTGCATAAGTAACAAAATCTGACAAAGCGAGATTAAATTTATCAAGATACTCATAGGTTTGTTCATACAATGTTCATAAAATATTTATACGATGTTCATAAAATGTTTATACTATGTTCATAAAATGTTTATACGATGTTCATAAAATGTTTCACTGCCCGATCCTTTCCTTTTTCTAACGAGTATTAGTCTTTCTGGTTTAGTATTAATATTATGTGAAAGGTAGTTGTTTATGTGGGATGAGTCAATGTTCAAAATAAATGTCTCCTTTCTGTGCATACATTTTTTCCGTTCAGTTAGCTTAAGTTCAATATAAAAAACGTTAATATGGGATTTAAAGACACACTAATATTGAGATAATGGCTTTTCAAAACTTTTTAAAAATTATTGTTGCTTTTCTAATCTTACTGCCCCGTAATGTTTATCACAATTCTCCTTGCACGGCGCAAGATGTGTTAAAACTGAGTCGTTGACGACCTTTGCGAAACATTCTGAACTATATTTTTATTTCATAAATGATTTCGAGTGGCATAACGGAGTACCTGATTTTAAGTATAATTAATATACACTTGCTATAGATGTAGATTCAACTACAAATATTCTCATTTTGACACTATACCATTTAAAACAATCTTTTGAAATTAAAAACCGGATGGAATTAAAGAGTGATAATTTATCAATCTTTTTCACCTCCTTGATTTACATTAGGAGTTTCCTTAAATTTCTAGAATTATTTTTGCGGCAAGATGGCCCTACAAAGATAACATATGTTGCAAATTTAATAAAACAATAACCATTAAAAAAGTCTGAGAACAATACAGAAAATTAAAGGCACTGTAAGGGTTAGCGATTGCAATTGGAAAGAAATACAACCTAACCGCAGACACCTACCACTTCAACAAAACAACAGGACTTGTAATAGCATTTATTTAAACCTAAATATTTGTCAGACCGTCTAAAAAAATAGAACAAATATATCGTCGTTTTGGTTTGGTTCCAAAATAATGCATCTGATATTTTCTTTAGCTGCTATTTTAGTCCCTTATATGTTTTATACAATCCAAAACATTTCATGGATACAGGTGCAGGTTCTACCAAACATATAAACATTTCTTTACAGAATATTGTAACCATTGAAGATATATGTCTGAAATACCCTTCTAAAAACCAAAGAAATAACGTTTATGATTCTTTTATTAAACCAAATGTTTATCTTTACCATGAATCCAATAGTACAGTTGTTTAGATTATATTTAGATATATGTTAAGGTATGACAACGTCAGAGGTACATCGTAGAAAAAATGAAAAATGAATGCTGTTTAATTAATGTAGTGTATATATATATATATATATATATATATATATATACTTAACTTAATATATATATATATATATATATATATATCTCACTATATATATATATATATATATATATATATATATATATATAATTAATGCACACATTTAGTTTTAGTTTCATGACACTCGTGGACCATTTGTATAGCATATGGTAGGAGACTTAATTCGCACGGCGTTTTTATTTCTCACAAACTGGTTATCAGTTGTGATTGGTTTCTTGTACATTCCAGTTCACAGCAGTGGATTGCTGTCTCTTTGTAAATCATCCAAAGAAGGCAAAATAGTGCAATACAAGCAGTTCCAAAACTCTTGAAGGCCCTGCTATAGTTAATTCAATATTTGGCTACGAAAGAAAGAAACTTATAAAAGAAATTAAGGGGGTGGGGATGTCGGGAAAGTAAGTCAGGTAATCTCTTCAAGGCAGGAATATTGCTGTAATTGGGTGTAGAAGTCATTGATTTTCTTCTTATAATGAATTTCCAGACAAAAAAGTAAGAGGTGATTAGAGTTTTAATTTATTCTTGGACATAGTACCTTATATTTTTCTAGAATATGCTCAGGTGTTGTTAAAGAGTTTTCCCTGTGCTTTAATTGTTAAGAATCAAGAACAACGGAGGAAGTTTGAGGATCTACCTTTCTATCTTTCATAAGAGGAGTCTTGATGATCTACATTTCTTTCCTCAATGAAAGTCAGGCACAATTTATGCAAGATTAAAGTAGTTACTATAACTATAAACACGCCGCCGATACCAACGGAATGCATAGCTTTTGGAAATGAATAAATACAGCCTGTCCTACTTAGTCCTATTTAGGAATTGACAACTGCAGTCTACGACAGATTGTTCTTTGAAAGCAGTTTACGTGAACATATTTGTATATAAGCGAACTTAGAAACATGGCCCTGCAAAGATAATATATGCAGATATGCAAAAGAGGCAAAATTCGACAGAAAACTAACTAATAAATAAATAAATCGCTAACAAAACGCTAGTAAGGAATAACATTCTTATTGGTGTTACTCACACTCTTATTGGTGTTATTCACACTGTCATTGGTGTAACTTACTCTCTTAGTAGTGTTACTCACACCTTCATTGATGTAACTCACTTCTATTGGTACACATAATGTTATTGGTCTTGCTCATACTCTTGTTAATGTTATGCACACCTTATTGTTGTTAAGCGCATCTTTATTGATGTAACTTACACTTCTGTTGGTATTCATACTGTTATTGGTGTTACGCATACCTTCATTGGTGTAACTCGCACTTCTGTTGGTACTCATACTATTATTGGTACCACGCATACCTTTATTAGTGTAACTCACACTTCTGTTAGTACTCTGTTATTGGTGTTACGATCACGTTTATTGATGTAACTTACACTCTTATTGGTGTTACTCAAACCCTTTTTGTAACTGACACTCTTTTGGTGTAACTGACAATCTTATTGGTGTAACTGGGACAAATATCGCCAAGCTTATTGTACATCTAACCTACTTAACATTATCAGGTTAAAGATTAAGAAACACGCACCTTAATGTGGATAACGTGGACACGCATTTTTCTTTTATAGGCTTTATTGTGCTGTAGAGAGCATCACGACTGTAAGGTGTGTTATGTAGACAACATTACACACGTGTTTTGTTCCGAGTGGGCGGAAAGAACGTGTTTGACACGGTTTTAATGTATACTTTTAGTACAATGTATTAGACATTTGACGTTATATGAAAGATATTGTACAACTCTCTGAAAAATCGCCACGTTCGTAAACGGGGCCAGGCCTAGATATATATATATATCATGTAGTTAGCTTTATCGGTCTGTCTGCCTTCCAGATAAGGTTATTTACTCTTCAGCATAGATTTTTTTTTTAAATGTTGTATGGGACATATAAGTTGATTCAAACTGTAGTCATAGGCAAGTGGGCTTTTTACTTACTTCTCAGAAATGGAATATAGATTTTGGACCAGTAAGTGACCATACTTATTGAATTCACAAACTCTACTTTCAAGCAAATTTCATTGGCAAATATCAAGGGTTAACAGAAATCAAATACATTCATTTTGTGCAGAAAGCTGAATCATTTGCAGTACTTTCAATATTTAATACAAGAAAATATTGATGCATTCAACTTAAAGGTGATAATTTAAGCACACATTTTTAAGAAAACAAAGATCTAGTCTTTGTTAATATGCGGACTAGATTTTCAATATTTGGAATTTTTTTTTGACCAAAAACTTCTATACAATATTGTTCTGTTTTCTTCTCTTTATTTTCTACTTGAACAGTCGCAAGAATGTAAAATGTAAATAAATATACACTTCCCCGAGTGCGCCCCAGTAATGAAAAGTCTTAATAACATTGTCAAAAGGTGTAATTCTAAATTTACATCACCGTCAAAACAGCTGCTGCTTTCTGTGATACGTCTACCTCTATGGTGTAAATGTTCTTTTGGTTTTATCACCAGATTTACTAAACAAATTCGATTCCTAAGTAATATTAATAGACAAATTGAAAGTTCCTTCACTTAAACATGCTCGTTAAAAATATTTGAAAAATATTCCGCAGACCATAATTTTGACACTCTGAAGCTGAATGGATTTTGAATAAGTTTGGAATTTTAGATGATTTACATTGTGAATGTCTCCTGTTTGTGTCATTACTGCTGTAGCTGGAAACGAGATCAACGGGTTCAGAAGTTTTCAGAAGTTTTTCTTTTTCTATTTTTAGACCTTGTTTGAGCCCATAATGCAGCACATTGTATCAATTAGCAAACTCATTTGAAGTTCAGTACCGTAGTTATTGTTCTTAATAATCTGTTTATCTTAGCCGGAGCTTTTCTTGCTTTTCTGGATATTTCAAACTTTCAATACAATATTTCAGCGGCAAGTACTTGTTCTCTCTCTCTCTCTCTCTCTCTCTCTCTCTCTCTCTCTCTCTCTCTCTCTCTCTCTCTCTCGTTTGGTGCCACGTTTGCATACCAGCTTCATCTGAGAACTCATCGTCAAATATTCTTTCCAAAATTGTGTTGTAAACCTCAGCTAACTCAAATTTCTCTTCGGTAGATTCCGTGAAAAGCCCGTAAACTGCTCGTAGCTACTTAAAGTACACCAGCGGCAAAAGCGACCAGTTTCACCCAATATGACTAGATTTCTTAAAATTGCAAACGTGTCCTGACATTTTTGAATAATTCTTAAAAGGCATTGCAATAAATCATTCATGAAATGTTATACTTCGATAATTATTGAACATTTCAAGTTGTAAAAGTAGTTCCAGGTAGGGTGTGCGAGACGGAAATGTTAGGTGTGCAATGCAGAATCACAGATTAAACTTCTGTATCGCATGCCAGATTAGCCACGCAAGATTAAATGGGTACGTAATAAATAGGATTTATATATTTCTTTGCTCGTATAAATTATGAGGGCATCGTTGGAATCCGATCTCGAAGTGCGATGTGTTCTTAAACAGAAAGAAATATATTACAATCTCTAGTGTTAGACAATAAAACCTTGACATTCTCTAAAGTCATTTAAATTTTTCATATTAAAAATGTTCCATCCTGCATGTTACCTTTGCTTGATTGTTTTGAAGGTGGTTCGTGACACGGATATGGTAGTGTAAAACAGTGCAGAATTAGGAAAGCATAAATTAAGTACTTGATGTGTGCATAGACACAGATTTCTATTCGTCTATTATAGATCTCATAAATTGTACAAGGTCATCTTAAAATGATTCAGCAAAACATTTATCTAACTACGAACATAGTTCAGCTTAAAATATCATATAGCAATTCAATAGATGCATCAACTATGTCAGAGTCTTGCTCTTAGAGTCAACAACGTTAACCAACTGAAACTTAATATATATATATATATATGAAATCATTTAAACATTTGAAGAACATAAGAAGCTTTGTTGAAAACAAATACTTAATCTAGGTGGATCACCCTTTGTAAGCTTTTATTTCGTTTCAAATAAATCACTAACGTCTGAGAAGGCATAGCCTGGATATATATATATATATATATATATATATATATATAGAGAGAGAGAGAGAGAGAGAGAGAGAGAGAGAGAGAGAGAGTACTTCCAGTTTTATTCACAAATATGTAACAATTGACCAAATTAAACGGGACTGAAAGATAAAAAACATGCAGTCAGTTTAATATATGGTTAGCTGAATAATATATTTACACATTATGCAAGCAAGAAAGGAAGCGATTTTCATATCGAATGGTCAGTGCTACGGACATAGTCATGGCAGGCATACATTGTTGATATAGAAGCATATTAATGGTTTAAATAAAAGTATTGTGGTAGTAACATATGTCTTCAATGTGCCTAGGCTGATAGCATCTCCAATGTTGTTAAAGGAATCTTCAAAGGGCGAAATCCTGAAAAATATAGGTTATAGAGGGGAACAAGTTTTACAATATGACAGTTAAGGGTTTTCTTTATACTTTTCCACTTGATTCTACAAAGGCATGTGTAGTAGAGAAATTTACAAAAACATGTGTTGAGGTTTTACCATACTTGTTTCAAGAATACAATAACTCCCATCATAAATCAATAGACATGACTCTAGACGAAACGGTCAAGGAAAGAAAGAGATCACAAATATGGATGAACATAATACTATTAGTTTCTCTGAAAAGAAATACATTTGGAATGGCTAAATCTGATGTAGGCCAAACAGATAAAAGTTCCAAAAAAACCCAATTTGTTTTAAAGTAGATACTTTCTTAACATGCTGCGGAAATATTTAAAATCAGCCTAATACTGCTTAGGCGATTCAGTTCAAACGGAAAGACTTATAAGGAGATCATATAGCGGATATGTTGTATAGTAATTCTCAACTCTATATGCACAGCTGAAAATAATTTTGGGGCCAATAGAATGAACAGCAAAATGTGTGTACTTGATAATGAAAAATCTCTTAAATGTTGTGAAAAAGCTCAAAGTGTAATTCCACTAAAATATTTTTTTTTGAATCGGGTTGAATTGTACAGAGATAGAGGTATTCGGGAAATTTGTATGGTTTTGCAACATAACGCATTTCTTGAATGTGACAGGTGTGGAACACAAAGTACATTAGAGCATACAGGGGCTAAAACATACACGATATTTCACGGGGTCCTAATAAATGGTATTTCGGAAGAGAAAAAGAATTTACATTCAAAACTATGAAACTGATTTTAACTTTAATAAGCCAAATAACAACAACAGATACAGTTTAAGAAACTACACAATAATCTTGGCGATTTTTGGAATAAAATGAAAATTAACGAAAAGCACACAAATGTTGATGCAGTCATGAGGAAATTTAATTTATCTTGTAATTCTTTTCGAAGCCGATGCATCAAGTGGAATATTTTTCTGAACAAAATGTCAGCCATGTACAATTTTAACAAATCAAAAATAAATTCTGATACGAAAAGTATCATAAAATTAATCAGGTTAGAAAAAGTGAAATCCATTTCACCTTATGTAGATGTAAAGATTTAGACATGTTTTCAGAGCTTTAATTTGCCTTTAGGAGTAAATTCATTAAACCACATAAATAAATTTGATATGCACTCAGTTGTGAGATAATGAATACAACAGATGAAAACTAGTACAGAGATTGTAAGATAAAGTACAGTAGCCTAGATCTGTACAGATTGTATAAAATCAACCATACTCAGTATAATTAGAGTAGATCAAATGAACAGATCAGAGGTTAAAACAAACAACGCGAAATCGTACAATAGTAAATAATCTACTCTGTATTTGCACACATACATTGCATTTCACACTAATTTTTTAATTTTTAGATAATGCATTTTCGAATGAAAACAGTTTTGTGGAACACCTTACCCTTGTTCTGCAAAAGAATTTTTTTTTATACAGTAAATTTTTTTATTTTATTTTATCTTTACAAAGATTACTTATTAAACACATTCAGCGCGATAATTGTTTACTACACCGAATCTCATTTTTGTTACTTGCCAACTACTAAACATTTGTTATTACAACACTTTGAAAATTGTCACTGAAGACTTTAATAACATATATAATGCGCAGTGTGTAATGAAATTTGGCAGATTCATTTAATCTGGGCAGTGTGGATGGTATCATCTGGTTGTAGGATTTCCTACTGTCATATATTAGACAGAAATGTACCAGATTTTATTCTCATGATATACAGATTTGATGTTTATTTCTAGGTGCGAAAACTAGCGTCTGAATTGATAATATTTGTATCTTGTGCTGATGCATTAACTCATTTGGCAATAGCATAGATATGATACATTTAATTTGAACTGCAACAATTTTGAAATTATTACACGGCATTACCAGATAAACCTTAAGGTGAAAAAACCAACACTTGTTAGATAATTAATCAGAGCAACTCTGAATTTTGTATTTCAAGGCCTACACCTGCTGTTGTGTTCGTTGGTTGCAAAATCTAAATATAAACATGTTGTATTGTGGAGAACACAATTAAGTGATGAAATATGATCAATGTCAGAAAACGATTTACCTATTGTCCGGAGATACCTCTTTCTGCAAGAGAGAAATGGATCAACAGAAGAATAAATTACAGGGTTGGACAATGTAAATTCTTATGTAATAAGCATACTAGATTCACAGGTACCAGACAAAACATACAGTAAACAAGTTTCCACTTTTGAAGATGTTAAAAACGTTAATCGAGAAACTAATATAAAGATAGACAGGATTAGGACTCAGATGGAAATATTATCATATAAGATTTGAATAATCCATAATAGAGTCAGCAGTGATATTAGACTATACTGATGACTGTGTGTTTTGTTAGTTACATGCTTATGAAAATGTTAGAGCGTCCATCTCCAATGCGGGAGGTCGTGGGTTCGATCCCCGGCCGATTCATACCAAAGACTTACAAAAATTGTACTAACAGCTGCCTCGCATGGCGCTCAGCATTAAGAGGTTAGTGTTAGGACTGGTCGGCCTGGTGTCAGGATAATGTGACTTGGTGGGATATCATGCTACACATGTGTGCAGTATGATGCCCCAGTGCTAGAGATCACCTTAAACTGTCACACTGCAGACATCGTAGCGATATGACTGAAAAATTCTTAAAGCTACGTTAAAAATCCAAATGACACAGACACACATGAAAATGTGTATCATCATCGGATTCCCAATAATTTACTGAAATCAAAAGACTCATTTAATGCTCGGATCACGATCCTGCAATTATTACTAATGTACTATAATCAAAATTGCTGGTATGCAGCATGTGACAGGTCGGCAGCTGATTGTAGAAAAGAATAAAGACAAAATAATAAGAATCAATGTGGGTAATAGTGCAACTCTCACATCTGCAACGGCGACATAGAAATGACGAAAATGTATCATGAAATAAATAATTATTCATATTTACATAACTGATAATAGGATGATACTTCATTAAAAGAAGAAATGAATTTTAATCTTGCTATGCACATGAGCTCTATTTACATGATTCTTTTATCTCAATGATAGAAAATGGAAACAAACGACTCAGCAATTCCAATATTAGCAAAATAATAGAATCAAAATGAAACAGCCTGTCCAGCTTCTTAAGACCCAGTAATTCTAGGCAACGTTGCTCCTAATTTGGCTTAAGCAAACAAAATAAATAACAACATTTATTAACAACATTTTAATTTGTCAAAGAAAGAATAATTTGTTTTAACTTTTCACACCTTCCAACTGTTCTTGCGGTGTCTCTTGTTTGTTTTGGTCTCCTCTGCCATCTTTTCATAGCTCGTCAATACATTTTTTGCGCATTTCAACGTCAGATTCTATTTTTGAACTGACAACCACCACAACAGCTACATGGTCCCTCTCTCTTATTTCATGTTGTTTTAAAAAAATGCTTTCTTGCTATTGCTAGTCTCGTCTTATATTGTTTCTTTATAAAACGATGCATTGTGTATATATTTTAATATCTCTATTTCCTCGGGGACAACTATTTGCTAACTTTGTACAGCAGTGTGTCCCTGAAAATCCTTCCGCTGATCTGTCCATAACCATAGATTAGGTGGTCCGAACAAACAACAGGGTCTGCTACTTCTTCCGTTTCTAAATTCTATTAGTCCTATTCTCGAATTCTTCTCTCATGCCAGAAACAGGAACAGTTTGTGTCTTGGCTTAATTCTTAGTACTTTACTCTCTCTCTCTCTCTCTCTCTCTCTCTCTCTCTCTCTCTCTCTCTCTCTCTGGTGCTGAAAGTTTTGTCCCACCATTCTTGGTGGTCTTCAATTGAACCGCACTGCTTTATGTTGTATAGATTTGATGTATATTTTATTATTACCATCTCTGCATATATATTTTGGTCATCTATGAACATAGTCCAGTGGTGCTTTGCAAGGATAATTTTAAAACCAGCTCTTCAAATTAAATATCATCTTGTTCTACCGATTGTTGTTTTGTATCAAATTCTCCTAAATCTTCTTGGACCAGATCAATAGCAGGTTTTCACTGTTTGTATCTTTAAAAATAATCCAAACAATGTTTTATATAAAGGATTTTCACATATTTTGTTTCAGTACTTTTGCCACTCTGACCAATTTAGTTAAATAGCAATGAAATAGAAAAGTAGAAAGGCAGAGCTGTGCCTCCGGCAACAAAATCTCAATCATGTCAGAGGTACCTCGAGCAAGATGTCTTAAAAATCATGAAATAATGAGTGAGACAGAGTCGGCTACAATTAATATTGATTATCAAAAGGGCAGCGTTTCTAGGATACTATATTTTCTACCTATTGCCATGGTCGACTTATGTTTTTCATAAGATATTATGAGTTATGAAATAAATGATAAATGTAAATATTGGTAAAGTTCTTTTCTGCCAAAGAAGGCCTATTTATAAACTTCTCATATAAGAGTACTTCGGTTTGTTTATTTACTGCATTCTGGCCCATACGAAAATGTAAACTTACTCAGTTACATATTATGGGTGCTTTTCTATTAGTCGTGAAGAGTTTGGTGTAAGTCGAGCCTAAATGAGTTGAACAAGTTTAGTTTGGATCAGTATACCTCATGCATTGAATGTAATAATCAAATAATTGTGTATATCCATCATGTTCAAATCCAGCTTAAACTATATGGGTGTACAACACTCTAATTTAATGATGTTTCAACTGGAATTATGAGTTTGCAAGACAAATACCCTCGAGTTCCTCGTTTCAACCTCCACCCCGTAGTTTGCGTATCTTTGATAAGCCCCTGAGGGTAAGGACTGCACCAGCGCAAAAAATCAGCTGTGTATGTGGTGTTCTCTTTTATTACCAGCGAGCATCTACGTGGTTATAAAATGTTGTTCTCAACAGTTTCCAAGCACTGACCCATTGGATAACCCTCGAGAAGCGGCCGCGATTGATCCTAAGCAAATTTCCGCTTTCTGTGGTCCATGTCTTGCATGTGTTGACACCTGAATCATTCATAAACACATTCTGATTATAAGACACTCTTGACAAACTCGTAAGGAATTATTTGAAAATTATATATAATCATCCCTGCTCCATTATTCCTACCCATAAAAAGAAGAAAGAAATCCAGGTGTTGAAACAATTAACTTCCATAAAATTATCACTGACGTATTTGTCCGGTTTAACTGTGTGGGAGGAATTCAAAAACATTACCAACATTCATACTTATCCATGGGATAGGTAGACCTACTGTGTACCCCCTCCCCAGTACTCTATCTCTTTGGCATTTTGTTTACACTATAGGGTATACAAACAAGACAAAATATATTAAATTGAAAATTTAGCGATGCGCTAACTCTGCTGCTTGAACATTTAAGGGAAACCCAAGCGGCTTATTTAGGGTACACAATGAAACGGTTGTGGGATGTGGTGACACTGTTCCTAAAGGAGTATATTCTTGCAGAGTGCATTCTTGTAAAAGTCAGTGGCTTTAGTACTCGTAGGCAATCTATTTGAACATTTCCTCTATCCATAACAACAAAACAGCATCCAAATATCTCAACTCATTTGGCCACAAGGGGCTTTAAAATACCTAGGAAATACATTAAGATAAAACTTTATATTTTTATCCAAAATCAGCTTCATCTCCATTTCATACATATTATGTGTTTTGTTTGAGAGAAGTCTTTTGGAATTAATTTTAGCCATATTCCAAGTCTCTGGGCCTCTTATTACTTCCTTGGATGGGGCCCCGAGTGGCCGAGTGGTCTAAAGCGCTCACCGTTACGGATCACTGCCATCTCACCTCTGTCTGCCTGGGTTCGAGTCTTGAGCTTGGCCAATGTGGTTATGTGAGAAAGCTTGCCGGTAGCTTCTCGTGGGTCGGTGGTTCTTTCCGGGTTCTCCCGGGTTCTTCCTCCACCATTAATACTGGCGGCCATGTATAGCCTATCTTGTGCTGAAAAATGGCGTTAAACCCTATAAAAACAACAACAACAACAACTTCCTTGGAGCAATGAAAAGATATTATATTTACAAGAATCAGTGACAGGTTACAACATTTCTGAGTCTTTTTAATCAATTGTTAACGTAGATTGATATAATTAGCTTTTATTATTTAGAAGACAGTATTAGAAGTACTGTTCAGTTTACGGTAGTTGGTTACTTGTAGACCGGCCGAATAAATGCACTAACCCATGATTTACCGATATAAGTTATTATTATTATTATTATTATTATTATTATTATTATTATTATTTATATCTTTCACTGAATTGCAGTGAACAAAGACATGTTTCAAGAAAAAAGAAACTTCAGTGAAAGTCAAGTTTCACTGACAATGATAAATCAGATATGAGTCGATCACTTTTATCTTAAATATGAGATCCAGATAATGACGTTTCAGGAGAGGTGTAACTAAGGCTTACGGAAATTATAGGTTTTGGGCAAAGGATAGAGGATACTTGTAAACATGTACATGATAAATACACAGGGAACATGGGTGCCACTCTGATCGTTACCAGAGGTTTACAATGAACTTGTCCAAGTTTAAATCGTAATTTGTCGTACCAGAACCAACAACAAGTGAACCAAAAACTTAATTCCGATCTTCTGATGAGTCAATTGCAATTCGTTACAACAGCATTTTATGCAACAAAGACGAAACAAAGAAAATGAAACAGAAAGGAGTGTAGAGAACACAAAGATCTTCGAAGATTGATTATGATGGATGGATGGAAATCAGTCCTTGAAATAGCCGAGAGGAGAGGGAATGAGAATAAGAGGCGATGATTTTATTGCTTTTGAGGAACAGTTTTACAGTCAGTGTTGTAAGAAATATACTCAAGACCCAGTCGACTCGAGTGAAGATGAAAAGGTGAAATCAAGCTAAAGAGCTTGAGGAGGCAAATAGTAAGGCGTTTACCAAGATTTTCCAAGAAATCGAAAAGAGAAATCGTGCATGACCAACGAATCCTAAAGCTAAGTAACTTATGTAAGCTGTACCTCTCTACTTCGCAGAATACAAAACACCCAAACCTAATGTATAGACAGAAAACATTAGGGTTTGAGCTGGAGAAATATGACATCATATGACAAACATTATGAAGAGAGAAAACAATGCAACCAAGGTTAGTCTAAGATCTATCTTACGTACAATTTGAAACAAGTATTTAACTCGTGGTTTAATTTGTCAGTGGATTTGGCTCAACAGACATGATGCTAGAATCCTTTGAAAAGTCTTACAGCCTCCCATGGCTTCCAGCTGCATTGTTCTGATAATAACAGTTCATCACCTATCGTATGCTTAAATCAGAATGATCGGCAAAGGATTAATGGTTCTAGATTCTTCTTTACCTTGCTGCATTATACCCTTGGCTAGAGAATGTCAAAGTCATTTTGGCGTGGACATTTTCAAAAGTGCATATCTAGTTTTCGCCATACGTTAATGTTGAAAGCTATTCTAATGGAGTAGTAATTGCAACCGGTATTTTAAAGCATTATTGGCTTTATCATGCCGGAAAAATGGGAGCGTTGTTCCTATTCCACGTACACATGGAGGCAGACGATTCGGGGTGTCCTGGGGGTATCGAACACGCGACCCTTGCATTACCAGTCTGAGACTCTGCCTACTGAGCTACTACAGCAACTCAGAATCTTTTAACATGAGCTTGTACTCAGGCTTTTGAGCACGGGTTTTTCTACCCAAACTGACAAGTCTGAATATCTAACCTTTTCATGTATCAGGTTAGAGGAATGACATTCAAAGAATTTTATCAGAAAAAGATGTGTCTTCATTCTTGTAAAAGTTCAGAGATGTCGTTATATATTCACTATTTTTTTTTGTCTTTTTCTTAAGCCCGAGTTCAAATTAGTGCCAAAATTATTGTATAAACAACATACCCGGTCTTTTACACTCCAAGGAACACAGCCTTTAAAATCGTACAAAATCGTCACACTATAACAAACGGACTCGCAACACGATTTTAAACAATATATCAGGGGTCTATTGTTGTGTCTGAATATAGTTATATTTGTCACTGTGTATGACTTACAGACACTTAAATGTATATATCTTTAAATTCTATACATTATTTTTACGACAAAGGGGTATTATGATGTGAAATGTAATGCAAAGGAACATGCAAAACTTAAAAAGCTCACACTAAAGACGAGACTGACAAACAGTTATTCTCATGATGCGAAATAGTCTATGAGCAGTAAAATCACAGATAATAAAGTAGCACACTAGAAAACTTTAACATTTAAGTCAAATCACTGGCTAATTGATTTTGACACGAGTTATAGATAATGTCCAAACTTATAAAAGACTCGCAAGCATATAACTTATAAATATTGTCATGCGGGAATTTAACAAGATCTGTTAAACAACCCGATTTTACTAAGTTTGCATAACATCGTTTCAGATTTACATAGGACGTAAATCTTTACATACTGAGGTTAATGGGAGTCTAGTAATATAATGTTAAACGACATTGTATATGGGGTTGCAACTCGGCCATAGTATGTTTCTGCCCAATGAAGGAAGTCCCTTCCAAATGTGAAGTGTGGAGTCAGCGGTCATGTTGTACGTTTCAGAAAGGTTATCTTTCCGTGACGTGATATAGATCTTTAAAAGGCGTGTACTTCCAGTCTCAGTAATACTGAAGGCTCAGCCATACTTGCAAAATGTACAGCACAGCGGTTCTGTTGGTATCATCTTTCTTTGGTAAGTTTGATTAACGGTATCATTGTTTTAAATTTAAAAATAGTTGCCAGGTTAATGAAATTACTCTTAAAATGATGTATATCTTTAGCTCAGACCTCAGACAGATACCACATACGGACGAGTTTCATTAACTTTGACCGAATGCAACCATTGATTCATAGAACAGTAAGTCTAATCATATTTTTTTAGTTTGCAGCCTTGGAATATCATGATCTCTATCTGTCTGTCTGCCTCTGTCTGTCTGTCTGTCTCTTACATACATAAGCCACATGCATCTTCAAAGATGGTGTGGATCAAACATACATAGGGCTAAATTTTTATGCGGGCACTCTACTTTATATTTTTTGAGGTCATCAGTACATGCTATTTTTATGAAACAACAACACATACTTCCATGAAACAATATCAGAAACAATAACCGATTCTTTATTTTTGTTTAAGGATAGATTTTACGCTAACAATAATCACAAGCCTTAGCTAAAAACCTTTTTATCACCTTTTATCAACCCAAGGTGATCGAACTATATCATTAAAGCTAAATTAGAAACGATGACAAAACAGAAAGGTTGTTTTGTGAACAGTTTTGTTATCTATTTTTCTTTAGCATCGATAGCAAAATGATATTATATTAAATGATTGGAAATGTCGTCTTACTTGACAAGTCCGTCAACCCTGTGAATACGTTCATGTTTAATATTTGGCATTTGTATGCATTTACCCCCACCCCCTCTCTCTAACACACTCAGAGACAGACAGACATGCACATTTTAGTTGAGCAAATGGTGTTGACTTTTTTCCCGAATCCTTAGCGCTCTCTCTCTCTCTCTCTCTCTCTCTCTCTCTCTCTCTCTCTCTCTATATATATATATATATATATATATATATATATATATATATATATATATATATATATATATATATATGCATACATAGATGCCTATCATACACACTTTAGTTTGCTGGTTTTCAAGAAGGGGAAGTAAGAATTTACTAGATAGCGGATTACATTTTGCCAAAACACTCTGAGCCTACATTAAAAAGAAAAGTTATAACGGTCACAATTATATCGCTCGTGGGGGAGAACTGGTCGTTCAGTATATTTATCAATGTATTATTGCTAGTGAAAACACTCGAATTGTGCATTTATATCAAAAGTAAGAATGAAGCCTTCCCCTACCAGTACGCTAGTACAAATGAAATATATTTAAGATCTGAATCGCACCAAATACTTCTGACTGACATTGCTTTCAAATTCTAAACAGAGAGAATTGGCTTGACTTGATAATCATACAGTTATTATTTTTCCTTTAAATTTAAAAATGCCATCGTATTGTTAATTTACCATTAGACGGTATAAAATGTAAACACAATTTAACACAAGACTCCCGTTAGATCCCCAAGCGTCATACAATACTATTTTGTTGCAGTACTCAAAATTACTTTATCTCATGGTTCACATGATGTGTTTTTGTTTCTCTCTCTCTCTCTCTCTCTTGTGGAGTTCATTTACATTTCACAGAGATGCGTATAACCGGAATAGTTTATTATTGTAAGAGTAACAAGATTACCAACTCGATGATTCACAACGTAATGTGGTGAAGAAAACAGAAATGTTTTAATAAAATTGTGAAAATAACTGGTCATTTACAAAGTACAATGCAATCGAAACATCCCAGTTAATTTCAGATAGTAAGCGATTGTTTTAACCTTTTGGTCATGTATGTATGTATGTATGTATGTATGTATGTATGTATGTATGTATGTATGTGTGTGTGTGTATGTATGCATGTATGCTTGCATGTATGTATGTGTGTATGTATGTGTGTATGTGTGTGTATGTATGTATGTATGTATGTATGTATGTGTGTGTGTATGTATGTATGTGTGTGTATGTATGTACGCATGCATGTATGCATGTATGTGTATGTATGTATGTATGTATATGTGTCTGTATGTCTGTGTATATATGTATGTATGTGTGTATGTATGTATGTACGCATGTATGTATGCATGCATGCATGCGTGTGTGTATGTAAGTATGTATGTCTGTATGTATGCATGTATGTGTGTACATGTATGTGTGTATGTATGTATGTATATATGTATGTATGTACGCATGTGTGTATGCATGTATGTGTGTATGTGTAAAGCGATGTATTGTAGTAACATACAGAAGACAACAGTACACAGGAGTAAGATAAGAAATCGGAAACCAAGGTCATAATTGGAAGACGGCATGGTGTATGCTACATACATACATACATACGTACGTACGTACGTACGTATGTACATACATACACACACATACATACATACATACATACATACATACACACACACATACATACATACATACATACATACATACATACATACATGCAAAAATTTACGAAAGGAAACAATTCTAAATCATTTCAAAAGGTTGAGAGTCCACAAAGACAAAACTTACTTTTCTCAGATGCCTGAAGCTACGCGAAATAAAGTACTGTTTTATTCCTCTAACGAATTTCAATGGTAAGATAGGAAAGTGTATACAAATGAAGATGATAATATTTAATTGACAATGCCAATACATTAAAAACAGTGAAAACAATTTCTTTTCAGCATCTTTCTCCTCCTTGTTCGGGAACCCCATCCTATTCCCCACTATGGCCGGGAACCCCATACTATTGGGACCATTTATATCCGGATTCTGTCCAGACGGTCGGAAATACACTGATTTCTTCTTCACGTGCCGAGTCAATTATTCGAATCCATATGATGCAAATGTGGCTTTTGAAATCACGTGGTTAATCGATGGGAAACCTCTTAGGATATCGACCACTATCTCTGGGTGTGACAGAGAAGCCAGTATTCATGTCAATCAGCTGCAAAATCAGATGGATCACGAGGTACGACAATGTTTAATGAACATTAAAATATTTCATACATATAAAAATTACTGAAGTGCTCTCTCCCGTATTATACACGAGGATGCATGATAAT
>JAECUM010048280.1:0-17909 GCA_016617855.1 Megalonaias nervosa
CACAAAAGGTTGGATAACTGCCAAATCTATTGTGAGAAAATAAGCCATTAAATATTTGCCATAGTCAATCACCATATTGCAGTGTTACTTTATTTTCTTGTTTTAGTGTCAAACATATATTTCAACATACAAAATAGACAGACAGACATGCCTACAGCAGCGAGGAAATAAATAGAAGAAGAAAGAAATAGACATAGATATAAAGTGATGAAGGAAGAAAGATTGTCTGATGTTGAGATAGATAACGCTGATGTATGCTGTCCGTGGTTTTACTTCTCAATCTTATTTAGTGTAATACAAACACGTTATCTTCCAGTCTTCTAAATAATACTAGAAGTGGAAGAAAGAAAGAAAGAAAGAAAGAAAGAAAGAAAGAAAAGTTTTTCTAAGACAATTCTTAAATATATAAAAAGTATATAAACATTAAATGTTGAGTTTCGAAACCGACGTTAGCAATAGAAAGGTAAGTACCAAATGTTGCACGTGATCCGAGACTAGAGGGAGCTTTCTTATCTATCCGTGTCAAACACTGCTAGAAAAACCTAGCACCTGTCGGTCGATTTCGTGACACACAGAGGCTTATTGTCTCACCTGTTCATATAAATTGATTTTGGTTCATCTGTACGTCCCCGTGTCAGGTATAATTTTTGACCAGGTTACGTCTAACCCTTGGTTCAGCTTGCCTTCTTGTTTAAATGGGATCTTGGACTATAATGAAGCGCATTATTATTTATCAGTTATGTTTAAAAAAGCGTAATTACCTTTAAATTACTATTTTAAGCATTTCAGAACACTTACCAAGGACACTTTAATCCGAGTTTCAAATATTCTAACAATATTATATGTTGCAAAAGTGTTTATGTGGATAGTTCTATATTTCGTGCATACCATCTGCAATAGTTTTACGTTGGGCTCAGAGTTACTTCTTTACAAAAACCAAGAAATATAAAATTAATGTTAGTGAAAACATTTTAATTTGCACACTGGACCTATTGTCATGTTTAAATTCCGATTAATTATGACATATGACGTATTTTTATGTTTAAAATCCAATAATTTATGACATATGACGTATTTTCACGTTTAAAATCCAATAATGTAGGACATATGACGTATTTTCATGTTTAAGTTTTGACATACTGCGCTTCAGTCTACATCAAACAACTGTCATAGTGTATTCGCGAAAACTGTTTAGTATAAATATCAGATTTTAGTTTTGTTCAGACTTCATTAAGTTAGCCTTTTTACTGCGGATATCGATTTTTACTAGTTGTTATTAATGTTCTTGATCACAGTCACTACTAACATGTCTGCTGCATAAGTTATTTTAGCATTTTCAAAAGGATTACTAATATTATCTACTCTGCTCTGCTTTTATCACTATAGTCATCGTCATCGTCGTCGTCGTCACTCACCGACCTCCTCCTGCTCCTCCTTCTCTTCACAATCATCATCATCATCATATCATCATCATCATCATCTTTATACTTCACCTCCTTCTTTTTTTTTCCTCTCTTGAAAATTGAGAAAATTTCTTGATTCTCAGATTTTTGTTTCATTCGGAGGCATTTTGTAATCAAAACTCCTGACAGGATGTCCTGGTCATAGGAACAATGAGTAACTAAAAGACTGTAAATTAGAAATAATAATCGTTGTTGATATTACAGCGTTTTTCTATTTTTATCGTCCATCCGTCTGTCTTTCAGAAATATAATAGATAAGTTTGGTGACATCGAAGTATTTAAAAGGTTTTAATAGAAAATAGCTTTGTTCTACTCGTGTTTGTCCTTTGCCCATGTTTTTCCCAGTACCTTGCAGTTTCTTTTGGTAAATTGTGAGAATTATTCATCACTGTCATGCATGTAGCTACAGCGGTTGATATTTGTTTTCTACTATATACTTAAATGTTTGTGTTTTATTTTTGTTTTTGAATTCGCTGAACAAAAGGGTGACGGATGCACAACACTACAAAATTGGCACACTTTATTAAAGGGAAATAACTCTCCTAAATTTAAGTCAATTGTTCAAGATCGCAGAAGTTATTTCCCTTGTTTTGACAATTTCCGAATCCACCCCCCCCCTCTATTCGCAACGTTACTATTGTTATGACTCCAGCAATAATTCCGATTGGAGTACCTATTTTAGTTAATGAAGCCGTGATTCCTTCCATACCCAGACCAACAGTGGTTGCCGCGCCGAATCCTAAAATAGCATCTACGACCACACATGTGTGTTTGATTTTCTCTAGCCGTACCGTTCTTTTGGTTATTTCACCTCGCAGTTGTTCGATTATTTTCTCGAGTTGGTAACATCGAAGGTCTATGATAGTTCTTATATTAATAGCGGAATCGTGAAGTATAACTGTTCGAAAGCCTGTCCTTGCTCAGGTGCAAGACGTACATGCACTTCTAACAAATAACCTCTTTTGAAATTATATAACTGCCATGCAGTCATAGAAAATTTGTACTTTGGGAATATTTAAGTCTCAGGCAATTGTTCCTTCTGGGGGCCAAGTGCAACGTTCACATAGAACCATATTGATTGCACCATTGATAGGTGTCTGAAGCGATCGTTCTCGTTTTATCCCATACAATGTAATAATGTAAGTGCGTACTTGTTGGACATCAGTTGACTAGTTATTTCTTTTCTTGACCAGGTCAATGTTGATTCATTGTACCTGATGGGGACTACAACCAGGGTTACAGCAACAATCCCTGAGTGTTTTTACACCTAGTGGTGCAGACAACGATAGGGCGTTTTCAAGTGCTAATTGGAATGAGTCCCACTTATATCGGCTTTGTCAGTTTTAGTTTGTAATTTTTACTGTGCATGGCTATGAGGTCGCCGTCAAATATTGTGCGTGACTCAAATGTCGGGTCTGCAATGAGCCTTCGAATTTTATCTTGTTCGCTGTCCCGGACAACGTCTTGTCTGATCCGTTACCAAAGATTCTCCATCAGTATTGTTCCTAAGATACTTTCAACTCATTGACGGCCTTAGTCCCAATGTTAGCATTCATCGGTATGTAATCAGCCATCCAAGCTCTATTCCAAAACATGAGCACACCATAGACTTTACAAATTCGCATCCGCAGCTGGAGGTTTCGTACATGGACTGCGCAGCTGATTCTAGTTCTCAGGTTTGGTACTAGCTTAGTACATTCTGTAAATTTGCGCCCGCTATCATTTAGAATCCGGCACTGATATGGGGATAATCAATCCTGCGGCAACGATAGCACTTCCGATGTAAGCGGATAATCATTGTGGCTGCTTTGAAAAGTTTGTCCGGTACTCCAAGTAAATTTCAAAGAAGTATCCGATATTGCTGTTGCTGTCATACTGGTCAATGTTTACATTTGCGGGATTGATCCATTGAAACCCACCAACAAATTTGGCGTGCATCATCGCCTGTTCATATAAATTGTTAGAGTAAAGGTACATGATGTAACTGTTTGGGTCCACACGTGGGTTCTTGGCGCACGGGCATCGGTGGCTCGCCATTGAAATACCGCAAGGAAGTCCTATTTCAACTAGCATATACAGCTCAGTGTCAGTGAGCATTTCCAACTCAAACACTTGGTTTCATACAACAATACGTCCAAGTCATTCCCGGTGATCAAAAGTAGAGCGCAAGGTCAAACTGTATAAACGCATGGCTGTATCACGAAACATCTCAAAGACATCGGCGAACAGAAGCACATCCGCACATAAGTAGATCATGATCTTGAAATAAAACAAGAACGAAGGTCGTGGTCATATGTAAGTGGTTTGTTGAGATATATACCATTGATTTTTCTGTGCATCATTCAACCTTTCAGGCGATTGTGTGAAAATATCAGTTTTTAGAATTGTTCGAACATCTCCTTTTCTCAGCTGAGTAACCGTATCAATTTGAGCGGTGCTGCAGTTGCCCCAAATACTGTACCCACACCATAAGATTGGTAAAATATAACTATTGAAATATAACTTAGGAATATTTCCAGAAACGTAATTAGAAAGAGATTTCATAAGTTCTGTTCATTTATTTAGTAATGGACAAATATGAATAACTTGGGTGTACCAATGAAGCTTGCTATCACTGAAAATATACATAGCACATTTTGAGAGTATACAGAAGCATGCACAAAGTTTTTGAGCGCACGTATCAGTGCTGGAATTATCGACAGTTTCTGAATGCAGCCAATTGTCACACAAGTAGTTTTTGAAAGATTTTTTTGCATTTTTTTTTGCGTACACCACTTTTCAACAGATGCATTAACGGTCACATATATTAGTAGCATAGTGAGGCGATCTGGCATTTAGGGAAATCTTATGTTACGAAGGTCTGCAGAATATAGGGACAAATTAAATTGTAACATTAGATCACCTATTTTGTATCGATTATGGGGAAAAGGGGAAGTCATATGTTAGAAATTTCGATATGCTTATCCTTTATAAATCCTGTATAAAGCTATCAGCAAGTTGCATGTTGAAATAGACCGGGTATCAAGTGAAGCAAATTTTTATTGGCAACAAACGTTGCATATTCGATTGTCCCACACTGATTTGACCTTGGCTTACCACTGACTTGACCTTGGCTTACCACTGACTTGATCTTAGGTTACTCAATGTCAAGAGTGAAAATATTACTGTTGAAATCATAGTTATATTTCCGTAGTGTCAAATGAAGTCAGAATATGGCATAAGCCAGATTTGGTTCTAACATTTTTTTGTTGCAAAAATTTTACAGATCTGCCAGGATACAATGACTTGACCTCGGTTTACCCAGTATTACATTTGTCGTCCTAGATTTAAGACGAGGAGTGAAAAGTTCACATAGAGCTGTTCAAACCAGAGTTTCTTTCCTAGATTTAAGACCATGCATGACTATCGCAACCCCAAAAGAATTCATCGTTTGCATAAAAGTCTGTCTCAATCCCAAAGATTGAGAAAGAGGGGGAAAGTATTTCCTATGTTTCTTGGTCTGTTTGGTGGAATTTTAACATTGTAACATAATATGTCTGTTTGGCCTTTCATGGGAATTTGGCATTGATGCTATAATATTTGGTTTCAAATATGCCACTCTAGACTACAACATGACACACTGGACATATTCCAGTTGTATCTATGGTTATCTAAAACCAAGCATCCAGCCCTATAATGCATATTTAGAACTTGGAAATTATACAGGGTTTTTCTGTTCTAGTTTGACAGATCTGTAGATAGTCTATTTGTAATAGGGCAGTGGAATGTTAAAAATGTCTATAGGTTAAACACGATTCATTACTTCAGAGTCAAGATGGGAAATTATATGTTTTTAAACATTCTGGGTCTCTAGTTGAAATTTAAGCCTCCAAGAGCATATCATTGTTAGAAGCGGCCGACATCACCTTAAAACCATGCACCTTATTCACAGACCGCTGAGATCGAAAAGAGATTCTACTCTCAAAGGATTACCAAGTGAAACAAAAACAGAATCACTTCATTATAAAATGTGTATATGAGCAGGTGTTTTTGAACAGCATACCTACTTTGAAAACAACAACAACAAAATACCCCCCCCCCCCAAACCAGCAGTAAATCAATACAAAAACACGTTTGTATAGTTCATTCTCGTGCATAAGAATTACAATGACATTTCAAAACACTTAACAAAAATCCATTTTTTTTTTTCTTCTTTTAGTGTCTTTCTTTTTTAAAATATCTTTACGTACATTTCTTCTTTTGCGGCAGTACATGTTCTAATAGGAATTCAAGACTGCCAGTTTCAGCTACTGTTGTGAAGTCCATATTCTTTATCAAAATCCACCGGCCATTTTGGCCACGCAGTTAGAAACAGGAACTATTCATTCACTGCCAATCTAAGGGGTTTATGTCTATGTATGTCGATATCTTACACAACAAACTAAAGCCCATACCTTCTTGTGTAATAGTATATACGTATGTTTATGTGTACACGGTTTGTAAGTACTCCTACCTGCTTGTGTATGATAGGCTTTCTTTTATGGACAGACAGACAAATTATTTTACTAACAAGTACAAAATACACGGTTGATAATTTCGATGAAATTCCTTTTTTCACTTTTGAAAACAAAATAATGGATATCCCTACAATTATAAAAGTACTCAAAACTAATGCCTGTCTTGTTTGTTTTTGAACATAGTGTTCTATAACATGTTTGCTTAAAATTTCCAAAGGTTGGAAAATACAAAATGTGTTATGTGCCATTGTAGGAGCACATATATTAGTGCAGAAACAGACTTCTATTGTTGCGCTAGCAAACAAGAATGTATTATACATCTATTTACTGCTGCAGTATCAAACAATTTAGTGAGGTAAACGAACTGGCTTTTGTTGTTGTAGCAGCAGACACATTTAGTGAAGAAAGTGATTTTTAATGCTAAAGTATCACCTACTCTAGTGAAGAAAGTGATTTTTAATGCTACAGTATCACCTACTCTAGGGAAGAAAGTGATTTTTAATGCTACATTATCACCTACTCTAGTGAAGAAAGTGATTTTTAATGCTACAGTATCACCTACTCTAATGAAGAAAGTGATTTTTAATGCTACAGTATCACCTACTCTAGGGAAGAAAGTGATTTTTAATGCTACAGTATCACCTATTCTAGTGAAGAAAGAAAACCGATTTTCTCTGTAGCATACGATAGAGTGAGGACAAAAACTGACTGTAACAATATTACACATTGTACGGAAGAAACTGACTTTTACAGTTGCAATAGCACCGGTTTTAGTGGGGGAAAAACTAACTTTAACTCTTACAATAGCACACAATTTGGTGAGAAAACAGATTTTTTTTACGGTTAGAATAGAACACACTTTAGTGAGAAAACTGACACAATTCTGCAGATATTCCCCATTAGTAATCCATGTTACCAAAAAGTGTATATCGCAAGGGAGGTTGAGAGGTTGAAAAAACAAATAGCATTCTTTATTGTGATATGTAAATGATGGGGTTGATTTGGGTATGAGAATACATAGTTACGTCTTATTTCTGATGTGCACATCACAGGGGGCTTCTAGATCTGCATAGCTATTTTCTCTTTCTGAATTTCAGAGGTTAATATTAAAAATATCTTTCGGAAGTTGAGCAAACAAATTTTTCTTTTGTTCCTTTATCTATATTTAAATTTAATACGTGTACTTTTTAGAAAACAGACATGCATGCATGTTGAAAACTCGTTTTTGTTTTTTCAAGGACAGGTAAAATCGAGTACTCTGCTATTTCAAGCTCTTTATATGAACACACGGAAGCAGTCATTTTGATTAGATGTCTACTTCAGACAGTACATGGTTTTCCAAATAGTGATACATACTACATGTCGATTAAAGTAAGAAATGAGTATGTATTCCACTGTGAACGTTGTAGAGTGTTACGTGTAGGCTCGTACAAAAGTAACAAAAGAAAAGAGTGAAGCCAACAAACTTTGTAAGTTTTAACAAAATAATTTATTTCCCTAGAAAACAAGGTAAAAATATTAAACAGGACTTACGGTTTGTGAATATAATCCAAAAATTAATCCTAGAATTCAAAAATATAAGTCCTATCACTAAACAATTCTAATTGAATCCAGGTTCGAATCTCGATGAAGTTCCAATATGGAAGGCGAGGACGTCCACTATAACCAGTTTGTGTTGATGTGTCAACAGTTCCTTTTTGAGTCACCAGGAATATAATTCCGGCTTTAGAATTCCAAATAATTTAGTGAATGTCTTTGTCCAAGTATTTCGTTGAAGAAGAGTATTTTCCAGGATAAATAAATTATTTTAAATACGAAAATCAACTCAAATAGCAACAACAATAAAAAAAAAACAAAACAAAAAAAAAAAAAAACCTTGAGCTCAAAGGTACAGTTTTACGACTGACAAAATTTCACTGAGATATGAGTATTAAACCCAACTAAAACGTCATTTCCGACCCACGTGATGGGTCACGTGGTCACTTAATCATCGAAGAGCTCAGTAAGAAAAATGCCAATTTACACGTAGGCCAGAATAGCCCTATCTAAGAATCAGATTCTCACGCTGGAAATAAATAAAAAAGAAAGGCTGTTTACAACTTAGCTAACACGTGGGCCGAACATGACCTTGGTAATAACCAATCATTTTCATTCAATGTTTACAAAATCGGAACCAAGGTTAAGAACTAGGTTAGCTAAAATTAGTAATAAAGCAATATTTTTGCGTTCTAATCAGACTAAAAGAACAGAACTAAATTTACTGGGAAAAATATCAAATCCAGTAAAAATATTATCCTTACAATAAAATGTAATGAAACAAAAATTGAAAAAAAGAAATTAAAACTAACACACAAGCAATTTAATTACATATACGTAACACTTCCCCCCATAAAGAAAAAGAAAGATTTAGGTAATAAGGCTTTCTTTTTACCATCTGTAAATTATACATGAGGTAAAACAAAATTACATAAGAAGAACTCTTATGGATTATATAAAGGGTACATGAAATATTATTCACAGGAAAGTGCATCTGCAATTAAATTGTCTTTTCCTTTCATGTGCCTGATGTCAAGATTATATTCTTGTAAAAACAAAGTCCACCTTAATAATCTTTGATTTTTATTTTTCATCTTGTCGATAAAACTAAGGGGGTTGTGATCACTAAACACAACAACCGGAGAAGGAGCTGAACTTATGTAATTTCTTTGGTGCTTATTTAATTTCTTAGAGAAATAGCACACTGGATGATCAACACCATTTCTATCTTCTTGAATCAATACTGCTCCAACCCCAACATGACTTGCATCAACAGATACTTTAAAAGATTTACTGAAATTTGGAGCTGTAAGAACCGGCGCACTTTTAAGTAAGGCTTTTCTCCTGACATTTATCAGTCCAAAGAAACTTGTTTTTCTTGCTCAACAAGTTTGTCAGAGGTTCAGCAATATTAGAAAAATTGGAACAAAATTTCCGATAGTATCCAGCCATACCTAAAAATCGCATCAGTTGCTTTTTACTGACAGGCACAGGGAACTCAGAGATAGCCTTGACCTTAGCATCTATAGGTTTAACTTGTCCATGTCCCACAATATGTCCTGGAAAAGTTACACAAGCACGGCATAACTCACTTTTAGATAAATTAATTTTCAAACTTGCATCAGTGAGTCTGTCGAAGAATTTCCGAATCGTTGCTAGATGTTCTTTCCAGGTGTCGTTGTAGATGATGACATCATCGATGTAAGCATAACAATTATCTAGACCATAGGTAATCATATTCATCAAACGTTGAAAAGTACTTGGCGAACCATTCATCACATAAATGACATTACTTTATATTGATAGAGTCCATCTGGAGTAAAGAATGCCGAAATTTCCTTTGCTCTTTCCGTTAGTGGAATTTGCCAAAATCCTTTCAGAAGGTCAAATTTGGTGACGTACTTAGCATTTCCCATTTTATCAATACATTCATCGATTCTTGGTAATGGAAATTAATCTGTTTTTGTCACACTGTTCACCTTCCTGTAATCAGTGCACATACGGAAAGTTTAATCTGGTTTTGGAACAAGTATACATGGTGAACTCCAGTCACTTTTACTGGACTCTATGAAATCATTCTCCAGTAAATACTGAATTTCCTTTTTCAGGTATTCCTGTTTGAGAGGGTTCATCCTGTATGGGTGTTGTTTCACAGGTTTAGAATTCACAATTTCAACGTCATGAAAATTTTTTTTTGTCCTTGTACGTACATCTGGAAATAAGTGCTCATATTCAAATAATAACTGTTTAAGTTCACTCCTTTCTTGTTGTTGCAAATGTAAAAGTTTCTGGTCCAGATGTTTCATAATTTCTGAATTCCGAAGATTTGTCGCTCCAAAATCAGCAGTGTCCAATTGAATTTCTTCACTTAAATCCTCAGTGAGTGGGACAGGTACAACTAAATTAACTGCATGATTTACTTGGCTATCTCTTTCAAAATACTGATACTCCATTAATTTATTTAGATCAGGGTACTATTATTATAATTTAACTCATTTATTTTCTTCTCTACTTTGTAATGGCCGTAAAATCTAATTTGAAGGCAATTTTGAAGATTGAGCAAGAGAGAATGAACTCTATTACAAGACACAAAACTTCTCTCCATTAAAGGTCTGTGAAACCACAGTTTCACTTTTAACTTGAATTGCTGAGTGCCAAATTCAAGAATAACAAGCTGGAAAATTCCAGACCTAAAATTTGACCCTTGATCCGATTGGACAGATTTAGGAAGACCAAATTGAGTAAAAAAAAAAAAATTATCAAAGCTTTCACTATAGTTTTGGTTTCAATATTCCTCAAAGGAATTGCCTCTGGTAATCTTGTTGATGCACACATAATGGTCAACAAGTATTGGTTACCTGACTTGGTCTGAGGAAAGGGACCAACACAATCTACCATAATTCTGCTAAATGGTTCGTCAACTGCAGGAATTGGTTGCAGATGAGCCTTAGGTATCTTCTGATTTGGTTTTCCTACCATTTGACAAGTATGACAAGATCTACAGTATTTACAAACATCACTTTTAATTTTTGGCCAATAAAAGTGAGTCAAGATCTTGTGATAAGTTTTACTTATCCCTAAATGACCAGCCAGGGGAGTTTCATGGGCCAAACTAGGTATTTCCTGTCTGTAAGATTTTGGAACTACAATTTGATAGTTCACTGACCACTCGTCACCAGCAGGTACCTCGGGAGGTCTCAATTTTCTCATAAGAATTCCATTTTTAATGAAATAACAGACAGGTACTTCAGTGGCTTCAGTTTCACTAATGGCCCTCTGAAACAAACAAGAGATCTCAGGATCTTTTTCCTCTTCGATGACAAGTGATTGTCGTTTGTCACCCTGATTAGAAAAAAGAGAATGAGTAGTTAAAAGAGGATCACTGTGATCAATCCCTTTTGATTGATCCAAACAAGGAGTGAAAGTGACCTCATCAAAAGCCTGACCAATACATGTGTCAGCTAAATGAATATTTTCCTTATCAAAATCATTCTCAAGAGCTTTCTTTGCATAGCTCTGGTAACTGCACAAGCTGGGTATAAATCAGGGAATTCTTTTTCAATCGGATCACCTTTCTGATCCAAAGAAGGCTTGTCAGTTACAAGTGGATTAACTACAACCTTGTCTCCAGCTAGGTCGTTGCCTAGTGACAATGAATGCCCTCAACGGGTAAAGTAGACACTATACCGACTGTCACAGGTCCTGAAACTAAGTCTGATGACAAATTTACAGAATGGAGAGGAACATTAACAAAGCCTCACTCTACTCCCTGAATGAGAACACTCTCATTAGAACAGGACTTCTCAGAAAAAGGCAAAATACCTGATAATTAAAGACTCTGAGAAGCTCCCGTATCCCTTAAAATTTTAATAGGGATTGGATTGGCCAAATCACCCAAGAGTAATATAGAACCCTTCGACATGAATGGTTCATAATTCTCCATAACAAAATCAGACTGGGGTTTATGAGACCCAACAAATGTATTGCTTTCAATACATGACCGTGACCTTGACCTCTTAGAAATAAGAGTATTTGAGATAGGTCTATCTTGATTCTGATGCTTATATTTCAGTTTGAAGCAATCAGAAATAACGTGTCATTTCTTCTTGCAATAGGTACACGTAGGAAGAGACAAGGACTTTGAATCAAGTTTATCAGAAGCTTGATTTTAAAAGTTGTGCCAGATTGAGTTTTAAAAGGAGTCGTATTAGGCTGAAATACCTTTTCACCAGTAGACTGCTGAGTGAAAAATTTGCCTACAACAGAAACCTTATGAATTAAGGAATACTTGTCAACATCAGGAGCAGCATTTTCCAGGGTTTCGACCTCATGCACTTCAAGATGACTCTTAATGTCATTAGGAACACAGTTCTTGAACTCTTACAAGTTGTTCAAGACTTTCATAATCATGTTCAGCTTTCTCGGCTAATCACCATCTCTTAAATAACTGCTCTTTTTATCTTGCAAATTCAACATAAGTTTGTCCAGCTTCTCTTTTATAGTTCCTGAATTTTTGCCGATAAGCCTCAGGGGCTAACGCATAACCCTTTATGATGCAGTCCTTAACCAAATCATAGTCAGCACTTTGCTGTACTGACAGGAATGCATAGATTTTTCGAGGTTTGCCAAAAAGTACACACTGTAATAATTGAGTCCAATACTCCCTTGGCCATTTCAAATTTTCAGCAACGTTTTCAAAATAAAGAAAATATTGGTCTACTTTTTTTTCGTTAAAAACGGGGACTAGCCTAATATTTTTTGCAATGTCAAAACTTAAATTTTTATGTAAAATGGGATCGTGCATTTCTCTTGCCAGCTCCATTTCTTTCATTTTAATTTGAAATTCCTTTTCATCCTTCTCTTTTTTCATCTCTAAGTGCATTTGTTCGTTCTGTAATTGTATTTGTCTTTCTTTCTCTCTTTCTTCTAATTGTAACTGCATTTGTTTATCTCTCTCTCTCTCTCTCTCTCTCTCTCTCTCTCTCTCTCTCTCTCTCTCTCTCTCTCTCTCTCTCTCTCTCTCTCTCTCTCTCTCTCTCTCTCCTCTTTCTCAAATTGCAATTGCAATTGCTTCTCTTCTAATTGCAACTGCATTTGTTTATCTCTCCTCTTTCTGAAGCTCGAGCTTTCTTAACTCCAATTCCATCTTGTATTTCATTTTTAATTCCTTTACTTTTATGTCAGAGTCTGATACAGACTTACTTACCGAAGCCAAAACACTTTTATCAAAAACATTCTTTACTACCAAATACTGAATCAAAATGATTTTAAGTTCTTGTTTCGTTAAGGAAGATTTTGCTTCAGAAAGATCGTATTTTCTGGCAAGTTCAAGCAATTCATCTTTTTTCAGACTATCCAACTGCTCCTGAGTAAGACTAGAAAGAAAAGTCTCCACTTTTGATGACATTGTGAATAAAAGCCTGTTGTTTTCACTAAAGATTTCAAACAAAATATGAAATAGTACTTGGGATTTAAAAACTAGGGGATTTTAAATTTCAAAAAACTATTTTCTGAAATATTTAAGCCAAAATTCATATATCCCGAACGAGCGCCCAATCTTGTTTTGTTACATGTAGGCTCGTACAAAAGTAAGAAAAGAAAAGAGTGAAGCCAACAAGCTTTGGAAGTTTTAACAAAATAATTTATTTCCCTAGAAACAAGGTAAAACTATGAAATAGGACTTACGGTTTGTGAATATAATCCAAAAATTAATCCTAGAATTCAAAAATATAAGTCCTATCACTAAACAATTCTAATTGAATCCAGGTTCGAATCTCGATGAAGTTCCAATATGGAAGGCGAGGACGTCCACTATAACCAGTTTGTGTTGATGTTTCAACAGTTCCTTGCTGAGTCACCAAGAATATAATTCCGGCTTTAGAATTCCGAATAATTTAGTGAATGTCATTGTCCAAATATTTCGTTGAAGAAGAGTATTTTCCAGGATGAATAAATTATTTTAAATATGAAAATCAACTCAAATGGCAACAACAAGACAAATACATTGAGCCCAAAGGTACAATTTTACGACTGACAAAATTTCACTGAGATATGAGTATTAAACCCAACTAAAACGTCATTTCAGACCCACGTGATGGGTCACGTGGTCACTTAATCATCGAAGAGCGTAGTAAGAAACATGCCAAATTACAAGTAGGCCAGAATAGCCCTATCTAAGAATCAGATTCTCACGCTGGAAATAAATAAAAAAAGAAAGGCTGTTTACAACTTAGCTAACACGTGGGCCGAACATGACCTTGGTAAAAACCAATCATTTTCATTCAATGTTTACAAAATTGGAACCAAGCTTAAGAATTAGGTTAGCTAAAATTAGTAATAAAGCAATACTTTTGCGTTCTAATCAGACTAAAAGAACAGAACTAAATTTACTGGGAAAAATATCAAATCCAATAAAAATATTATCCATACAATAAAATGTAATGAAACAAAAATTAAAAAAAAGAATTTAAAACTAACACACAAGCAATTTAATTACATATACGTAACAAGAGCTAAAAACTTTGCCCTAAACCTTCTCATATTTCATTGGTTCTCGAAAACCCTGGAGCGGAAACTTTATCGACTTCGGTCACAATTATTACTTCCGGGTTAATACCCACGAATGTCGTCCCAGAATATTTTAGAGCAATTTTTCTTCTCTCATTTAGTGGCGACGCATGAGTTAGATATAGGCGTTTTTGGTATTGATTTAAAGGAATTTGTTTATTCTGCAGAGTTGAGCACTCTGGTGTTGTTGTCTGTGTGGAGATATCTGTAACATTCTGCACATTGTTTTGTTGACAGTCCAGCCTCTCCGGAAAATGTCGGATAATCTATGACCAGAAGATCACTTTGAATTCATTGTTGAAGATATTTGAGATTGACATGATTTATTACGATTTGGACATACTGGAAAGTTCAGAAGTGACAAACAAATATTGAGACTACATAAAAAGAAAAATAATTGTGATCTGAGGCCTGTCAATGGCAATGAACAAATAATTGTGATCTGAGGCCTGTTAATGGAAATGAACAAATAATTGTGATCTGAGGCCTGTTAATGGCAATGAAAAAAATATTGTGATCTGAGGCGTGTTAATGGCAATGAACAAATAATTGTGATCTGAGGCCTGTCAATGGCAATGAACAAATAATTGTGATCTGAGGCCTGTTAATGGCAATGAAAAAAATAATTGTGATCTGAGGTCTGTCAATGGAAATGAACAAATAATTGTGATCCGAGGCCTGTCAAAGGCAATGAAAATATATTTGAGGCCTATCAATGGCAATGAAAACTTTTCTCCCTTAGGTTTACCATCATGTGTAAGATATAACGATGCTATTAATGTTGAAATGTGCCGGTATTTATTACTTTACTCTCAACTGTAATTCTTAAAATTTAAATTAAACCATTATAAAAATTGGCAGTATGACAATTTTGCCCAAAATATGTACATGTACAATGCTGTTGGTTCTCATTATCATCATTGTATATTTATTTCTACACCATATAAAAGTTCAAAGAGTGGAATTCGTTTCAAATTCTGTTCAGACAATATACCTTTATAAGTCAGAATGGAGCCTTGATTCAAAACACATGAAGACATCTTTCGAGCTGATATTGTGATTGCAGGTCATTTTCACTATTTGTT
The DNA here is from genome assembly GCA_016617855.1 of Megalonaias nervosa. Taxonomy (NCBI): domain Eukaryota; kingdom Metazoa; phylum Mollusca; class Bivalvia; order Unionida; family Unionidae; genus Megalonaias; species Megalonaias nervosa. Next base: position 15,148 of record JAECUM010048280.1, read on the forward strand.
ATGGGTCCCAACATTTATTTTATGTGTTTATCATTATGTAATATATTAGTAGCACCTATCTGTCTGTAAGGATTACAATAATTTTCTATAAACACAATTACGTTTTATTAAATGAAAAGATGGAACTGAAGACCGTATGGTACAGTCCGCTCAGTCTGTCTACTAAGCTATTTTAAATTGTCAGATAATGAAAAACGTCAAAAGAAATATAAGTGAATGGGAAAATGTACTTCACTCTGCTCTTATTTATATGGATGAAGGAAAACAGTAAAATGAAGTAAGTCTAACACAAAATGCACTCCGTTTTATTGTGAATTTTGTTGAGAAATTAACTAACTGAGGACGTCAATGTAGCATCAGCTGATATAATTATCTAATGAACCATTATAATTAATAATTCTTAACCAACACTCTTAAAAATACACCAAAAATGTTCAAATTGATCACTTGAACAAACTTTTGTAAACAGGAGCTTAATACACGCATAGTTATATAATACACACGAGCAAATGTCAATCTTATTTAGAATTGATTTGATCAGATTTTCCCATTTTGTTGACGCCTTATGCGCTATTTGTACCGATAGTTGGTCTGTTAGGAACGTAATTGGCTGTATTGACTTGAAATATCCCAAAATTTTATTTCCATCATGAATTAGCTAACTTAAGAGAGAATATTTTAATATATTACTTTGACAGAGTGCAGCATTGTTGCATACTCTTCTAGTTTATTCTATTTTGTGGATGACTAGTCTCTTTAATACATGTATGTGCTTTTCATTTCTGTGCATCACTATATCAAGTATAATGGGATTTTTTTTTTTGCACGTGGTTCCACTCTTAATGTCATTTTAGTTATTCCATATCTAGATCATGTTAACTTGATTTACCAACAGCTTACTGAAAACAAATCACATGGTATCCCTTTTCAAGTCAAGCCTTGCATTTGAAACTGCGAAAGAGTTGGGTTAGCTTGGATGCTCCGCAGTAGTCATGTGGTGAAACCAATGCCGTATTAGGACATATCCAGTGCACCCGGCAAAATTCACCAGGGTTAGCTGATACTGTTACACTGTTATATAGTACCTGAAAGACACGGCATAAAGTCTTCATGATAAAGATCAAAACTACTGTTCAATAAGGTATAGTTTTCCGGAAGGTTTACTTTTTATTACAGGATCACCTTTATGGATACTGACATTATAGCACTCTGCATTTTCGCTCTAAAACGTGTTGCTAGTAAATTTGAGTGTGAGATTATCTATGTTAACAATTGGCTGAGTACCTGACAAAGCATATCCGGAACACAGCACTTGTTGTTTGTTTAGATTATGCACCTGTATACCTTTAAACAGGCATATTACATTTTTCCTCTAAAATCAATGTGAGCTATTGTGCTTTAGTACCCGAGGACAAAATGTTATAAATTGCACAGACCCAAGTTAAAACATATCTTAAATATCGTAAATTCATCAACTTTAACGTATAAAATCTGACAGTTTCATGCTTTAAATATGTATGAAAATTATATTTTATCTTTATTTTTATTTCATTTTTTTTTCTATTTAAACGCTGATTTAAAAATCCATTAAAACAAATTTAATGATGTTTTCTAGTTCAAACGTATTTTCAGATAGACGTTATCTTGTTTCTCGTATTGGTTTTTTATGTATAGAGAAGATGCAGACAAGGAGATCCCCTTTCACCGTATTTGTTTTTACTCTGTGCAGAGATACTGTCATTAATGATTAAAAAAGAATAAAGATGTCAATGGTATTAATATAGATGGAAATGATTTATGCAGATGATTTATCATTGTTTTTGGATGATTCAGAACATCAAAATTATATTGACTCAGTGGTCGAAAAGAATTCGTATTGGAAACTTATTGTGAAAAAGTCACTTGCTAAATCAAAATTAAATCAAATATTAATAAGTTAAATAAGTTCTCCAGAATAGTTCATGAAATAAAATTAATTAAATACTTTAATATATAAGTACTTGTGGAAAGGGTCAGTTGACAAGATTAAAAGAAAAGTAATAAACAAAAGGTATGACGAAGGAGGACTTGCAATGACTGACATAAAAGTTTTCATACTTTCTCTCAAAATATAATGGGTCAGAAGAATATTTACCAAAAGTACAAAATGGGGTAAACTAATGATTTACTGTTTTAATGTGTGAAGGAATTAACAAATTTAGCATCAATTACATAGGAAGGAACATAGAAGATGTTGATAATTTATTTTGGAATGATGTTTTTATTTCTTATAAAATATTCTCTAAAATGTTCATTCCAACGACTCTTTCAGATTTCCTTATAGAAGCCCTAATGTATAACGAAAATAGTATGGTCGAAAGGGTGTCTTTATTTTTTTTTTAGCGAAAAATGATTTGAGAAAATCGACTATTCCTTTAATGGCAAAAAGGAAATGAAACATATAATATTGGTACTAACTTTCAACAATATGCAGGAGTACTTAACTCCATGAAATCAATTGGACAAGGCATTTTGCCTTAATGTACAAAATTACAAAAGAATCTAATCTAATTTTTGTTTTCAGTATAAATTACTGTATTGGGTTCTTGCAACAAACACTTTTCTTGCATCAAATGCAATAACAAATAATAATAAATGTCCTGAAACATTAATTCCTCCTTTTTTGGGACTCTGCAACTGTGGAACAGCTTTGGAATGATTTCGGCCAGTGGGTTCGAAACAATACTAATTTCCTGTATACCTTTTCACTTACAGAAATAAAT
>JAECUM010048281.1:0-21821 GCA_016617855.1 Megalonaias nervosa
CTCTAGCTTGTTCAACATCCATATTTATGCGATATAAATATTTTTGCCATTGTTTACTGTTTTTAATATCTTTAGCGTGTTTAGGTTTCATTAATTTACCTCTTCGACTAAAACTATCCACAGCAAATTTAGCTAATTGTTGTAGGTTAAGGTTATTAATTGTCTTAATAGTTTCTTCATAAAATTTATTTATCAATTCAGCAGTACTTATTGCATGACTCTTTTGTTCAGGGGCTAGTGCTTCATCACCTTCTGCTTCATCATCTTCTGCTTCAGCACCTTCAGGTTGATCTTCATCCTCAGGTATTTCCGGGACTGGCATCGCAGCAGCTTTTTCGGCTGGAAGTTTACGTAAAATTTCTTTTGTCTTTCTTGTTCTTTTTGCTATTTTTCCAGTTGCTTCAGTGGTTTTCTCTAACACAGGTAGAATACCTTTAGTAGTCTCAGTGATAGGTTTAAATAATCGTTCTGCACCCTCTGCAAATTCCATCTTGTACTCCTGACGCGATTGTAGTTGTTGCTTAACAGAATCACGAACAGGTAGATATTTTTTAATTGCCTTTAGTCGCTCTCGAGCTAATTTAGCTGAGTGTGGTTCTTCAGTATTCATTATTGATAATATCTATAATGGCTGTTTAATTTATAGCAGCAGAGAGGGTGAACGACAAAAATTGAGTGACCAGCACGTGAAAAAATCGGAAAAAATCTGGTCAATTAGAGAAGTTTTCATTATTAATGCAAAAACTTTTTTTTCAGCCTTCGTAGGAACCCTTAAATTTCAAAAATAAGGTCTCTACAAAGTTGTAGGGTTTACCCTCTCTGCTGCTAGGCGCGTTAGTTAAAGAACAATGTAAGAAAAGAAAAAAAACAGACAACCCTCCATGCCTTCTTGAAGCCAGGCTCTTGAACTATGATCATTATGAATTGTACGGAGTATTTAAACATTGTGGAGTATCATTCATAATTATAATGGACTAAAGTTTTGAAGGTTCCATATCTCATTTCCCCGATGTTTCTTGTGACGAGGACAATATTTCTATGTGGAGGAACTGCATTTATTCACGTGACAGGATACGATTTTTGGTAGGAATGTATATTGTTCAAATAATTCTTCATTAAATGCATGTATTTAAAATAAAAAAATAAAAATGACAGCTTTCTAGATTTTGAGTACTTTTACACACACATGATGGTTTCGTAACTGCATTGTATGTCGGTCTCTTTCTTTCTCATCACATAAGCTCTCAGAAAGTTATATTTTCACTTCTGCAAAAGTCTCAGTAAACCTGACACTTCTCAAAACCGAAAACGTATTGGGTCCCAAGGGTTTTCGGTTCTGAGAAGATTCAATTTATACACATCCCTAACGACGATCTCAAACAAAACGAGCTTTAATTCCTAGTTTTTGCTCATCGATCAAATTATTGTGTTAAAATTCATAGTTCACATCTTTTTAACAACAACGTTACACGGAGATGCATGCAGTCCTCTATTTCAATGTTAACGATCATACTATCGGGGTTGACGCTGCTTACTTCAGTGCTAGAAATCTTTCTGTAAGGGTTGACGCTGCTTACTTCAGTTCTAGAAATCTTTCTATCAGGGTTGACCCTGGCTATCAGTTATAACAATCTTACTATCAGGGTTGACACTGCTTATTTCAATGTTAACAATCTTGCTATCAGTGTTGACGCTGCTTATTTTAATGTTAACAATCTTGCTCTCTGGATTTACGCTGCATATTTCAATGTTAGCATTCTTGCTATCAGGATTGAGCTGCTTATTTCAATGATATCGTCACTGAATGTAATGTGCCAGGGCTGATCAAATCCCATAGCCCGACAACACGGACTACTCATTTTCGAAGCCGGGCAAGTAAAATTTTCGATGTAGCTAGTCCTGTTTTTGAGAACACCTGCTAAAGTCCCCTCCCAAGCATTTATGGCTTGGTTAGCACTTTAGAGGTGTCCCCTCAAAACTGTTTTGGATACCCGATGGTTTAATCATTTAATATCAATTTAGATGATTTTTTTTCTTCTCTGATTTTGCTCTGATGGTCTTAAGCCTATGGGTTTCCGATTCCGTACTCATCTCCCTCCAAGTATGTTACCTGCTGGGCGGCTTTCCTTCCACTTCCACCCTTTCCTAGTCCGAATTAGTTGTGCCTCTTGCCAGGAGTCATTTTTGTAGATAAACTAAACGGCTCTTCTTTGTATCTTATTGTTTCTACTATTACTTTTAACACATATGTTTCAATTGTTCAAGACTATCTTTGTTTAATTTAAACTTATCTATTTATGATTTGCATATGCGTGTGTGCATCTCTCACCTCTCTTTCGGTGGCACCCTTCAATTTGTGGCTGCTGTTCGCTTTTCTTCTCTAGTCGAATTTCTAATTAGACTTGTGGGTGCCTCTCGAGCATCAGCGTTGTTTTCTTTGTCTGTTATCCCGTTGTCCTGGTTGGTAAGTGCGTCTATCTCTTCTGTCGGTTCTTGTAATAGTTGGTCTGGTTCCACGGCTTCATAGCGTAATTCTTCATTTATGACTTATCCTCCTTCCTCATGTTGGACTAGCATTTCTTCTTGTGGTAATGGATTGTTCGCTTCCCTTATTTCCATCTCACTTTCTTTTTTGTTTTCTGGTTCTACCTCACGCTGCTCTGATATTTGTAATCTGTTTCGAACATGCTCCTCCATTGGATTTATGGCCACTTATCTCTCTGCTCCTCTTCTCTTCTGCTCTTGTATTGCTTTTTCTTTTGCATCACCTTCCTTTATCTTCTTTATTTTTCCTTATATGCTTCCTATTTGGATGTGCCGCACAAGCTGCGCATGATTTGAGCTTCCTCCCTCGCCATTCTTCCTTTTATCCATCCCTCTTTTTCCAGTCTTACAGTGTTTCCTATCATGCGCTTTATAACCACAATTTCTGCATGTTCTGTCGTATATACATCCTCTATACCATGATCTAACCAGGAAACCGTGCAGATAAAATGCTATTTTCAGTTTCTTAACCAATTCCCGCTCAATGTCTAGAATCCTCCTTCCTGATGTCATTGCTGGGTACTCTCTAAACATTGCCATCTTGGCACTTTTGATCTTCGCCTTTAACTTTGCTTCAAATTTCCCTTCCAGGGGTATATCCAAGGGTATTTCTGATAGGTGCATTTCAACCGTTTTGGTATATTTTCTTGTCTGAACGGCTGCGGATTAGTAATTACTGCCATTTTCCCCTTGAAATATAGCGGTCCTTTTGCCAGCACCGTTTCTTCTCCTTTAGGGTAGAAAATGTAACTGTATTTCTTGCAGTACTCATACCTGCTATCATTTCACATAATCCTCCTTTCGCTCTAACTAAATTTAATACTTGTCCCATCGTTGGTCTTTCCTTTTCGTCTGGTATGTTTGTAAAATCTATAGCCTGGACTCCTTTCTTTCTTTACATCTTGTTCTTCTTCCACGTATGCCTCAAGATATTTCTCGGGCTCTTTCATTGACAAGGTCATTCCACAATGTATACCTTGTGAACACCAATTGCCGTCCTCGTGTATTTGAGCCAAGCTCAATGTATGGAACCACTGTCCTATTTCAATGAATAAAATATAAAGTTCCAGAGTTATGGAATATATTCCATAGTCAAATAATGAATTTTTCTTGATTCTTAACTTATTCCTTTCTTCGTGCCATATCGAAGACTTTCTTTTCTTGTGGGTAGTCAGAGAAAACTTTTTTTCCCCTATTTTGAAACGATTGGCAAGTCCATATTTTCATGATTTAATCACTTTATGTACCTCTAACTGGCTAGTCATGCCATCGAGGCGTACCAAACGCTGGATTCTATCCTTTTCATATATAAATTAACATTCTTTATCACACTTATAGGTCGTCATTGTTAACTGGTTCATGTAACTGGTTCAAGTTCGCATGTTCTATTACCGCTTGACTGCATTGTGGGCTAAGCCAAAAGATTAGATCAAATCAAAGCCGGTATGATTAATTAGCAGTATTTTAAGCAGTTTTGTTGTACTGTGTCGACTTGAACCTGATCCTCACGTACAGCGGACGCTGATTTTAATCCAACGAGACAGTGTAATTAAATTAATAAAAGGAACTTTACCAATATTAGCGTTGGTTTCCTTATTGATCTAATCAAATGACTGGAATGATTCTTTAAGTTTTAATTGATTATACAGAGAAGTTTTGTCCACGTGCAATACTGCGTTTAAAGCGAAACAATTACGCTAATTAATGAGCTATCTCCTTTCGTTTAAACGACAGAATATTTGTTATGATCACTTCAGTAGTTGTGGGGCAAACTGCTATTTACTCAGTGGATAAAATGAGTTTACTTAAATTATTTTCCCATCTAATATTGTAACCCATCTAGCCTTGAACAAACTCTTAACTCATCCAAACTCTTTTAACACAGCTAGCCTTGACCAAACTCCCATCCCATCCGGTCTTGTAACACATCTATCCTTGACCAAACTCTTATCCGATCCAATCTTGTAACGCAGCTAGCCTTGACCAAACTCCCATCCCATCCCATCTTATTACACGGCTAGCCTTGACCAAACTCCCGTCCCATCCAATCTTGTTACACGGCTAGCTTTGACCAAACTCCCATCCCATCCAATCTTGTTATACAGCTAGCCTTGACCAAACTCCCATCCCATCTGATCTTGTAACACATCTAGCCTTGACCAAACTTTTATCCCATCCAATCTTGTTACACGGCTAGCCGTGACCAAACCCCCATCCCATCCGATCTTGTAACACATCTAGCCTTGACCAAACTTTTATCCCATCCAATCTTGTTACACGGCTAGCCTTGACCAAACTCCCATCCCATCCAATCTTGTTATACAGCTAGCCTTGACCAAACTCCCATCCCATCTGATCTTGTAACACATCTAGCCTTGACCAAACTTTTATCCCATCCAATCTTGTTACACGGCTAGCCGTGACCAAACTCCCATCCCATCCGATCTTGTAACACATCTAGCCTTGACCAAACTTTTATCCCATCCAATCTTGTTACACAGCTAGCCTTGACCAAACTTTTATCCCATCCAATCTTGTAAGCAAATACACTGTATCGCTTAATACTAAGATTGCGGTTTTTTTATGTTCAACTCGTGAAATATTAACATCACCTCTCCAAAACAAAAATTTGAATATATCAAAAAATAGTTTGTAGTCATTATCATAATGTACATGGTTTTTCACGCTATTTTTCTACTTAATGCAACTGAAAAATTATTGTTTGCGTCCAGAGTATCTTTTTGTGAAAATATAAGTGGCCAATATTTGAATTATTGCTATGGTCGAGGGACATGGTATTGATTTATGGGTTTTTGTTTTGTTTGTGAAAAAAAAAAAATAAAAAAATATGTGATTCAGAAATGCCCCTAATATTGAAGGGAATACCAAAACTTTTAAAAAAATTTTAAGTTCTCTTGGAATTCGAGCCTTTTCTTTAAAAAAGGAGTGGTCCAGGATTCGAGCGTATTTTGAGTAGAGAATTTCTAGACACTGCATCAATGTATGAGGCGCCATAGCGGACAAAATTTCGATGTCGTTTGTCGGAAATCCAATATCACGTGTTGGATCAAATTGCATGTCCTTAAAAGTTCCATTTTCTAAATCGAGATTTTATGTTTGTTATGTTTAATTATACAGTGGTGGTTTAAAGTTCTATTTCCTATGTCGACGTTTTACAGCGTATATTTTCAATTAAACAGCGGTGGTTGAAATTTCAATATCGTACGTTGAGAATCCCTAATTCACACGTTGTATGCAACTGTTTGCGATGGAAGTTTCATTTCATATGGCGAGTATTTCGATTTCGTCTGATGAATTTCACAGCAACGAGAAGCAGACCCCTTGTTTAAAAATAATGCGGTCCGTTCACGAGAGTGACCTTTAGCGGAGAAATTCATAGTAATTCTCGACCCGTGAAAGGTAACTTTCAAACTGTAAAGGCATGAAATGTAATGGCGCCTCTATATTGAATACACGAATGATGTATCTTAATGCTCGATTTGGAATTGTTAAAGCGGATATTGTGTAATTGTTACTTTTAACACCAACACGTCATTTCACCATATAAAAATAACAATTCTGACAAGCACAATAAAATGTCCTATCACCGTTGTGTACTTCAACAGATGCCATCTAAAAACTCAACATACGAAACGTAACTTTCAGCACAATCAATGTGATTCGACATGTTAAATTGAAACTCTCGAATGTGACATTAAAATTTCAACAAACGCCGTGTAATTCAGAAGATACAATCTAAAAACTCGACATTGGACATCAAAGTTTCAACCAACGCTGTGTAATTCAACAGATGAAATCTAAATTCTCAACATATGAAATGGAACTTTCAATATAAACTCTGAACCAATACGTAAATTAGGAATTCTCGACATATGACATTGAAATTTCAACCACCGCCGTGTAATTCAAACGACACAATCTAAAACCTCGACATAGAAAATGTAACTTTCAACCACTACTGTTTAATTCAACAGATACAATATAAAATCTCGACCTAGAAAATGGAGCTTTAAGGACAAGCATTTTTGATGCAACACGTGAAATTGGAATTCTGGACACATGACTTTAAAATCTCAACGGCAACGTTCTGATTGGACCAGCTTTTGTCCGCTACGGCGCCTCATATCAATTAATTTTAAATTTATCTATGAATTGAACCTCTGGTCTACCCCACCCCACCCCCCAAAGAAATAACAAAGAAGAAAACCGTATTATTTAATATTTTAAATTCTTAAACGGACTATCAATTTTCTACATATTCCTGTTCACTCCATGCTTAATATAATGCAGAGCTCTGGGTGACGACAAAAATTTAGATGAATATATTTTGGGAACTGCAAGGTTCACGGAGGTACCAGGTACCATCCATTCAAAACCAAAATGAGGGCGTTAAGCACCTTTAAATCAAAGGAACAGGTCATTGTGCTCTTTATATATGAAACAACTATGGTTACATATGTTTGCAATTTAATCGGCGTACCTATAATTTCTAGGTTAGGTGTACATATCGAAATTCCATATGTCATTATTAGTAAATATATTATATCAAATAATGTTAAATATAAGAAAAATAAAAATTCCAATTTGTGGAATCATAAATATTTATTAATTTGTGATAATATAAATTGAAACTTACAAGCATATCTGACGACTGCTAAACGAAAGTAAATGGCAGAGAACTTGTAACTAGGGATTTATAGCTATATAACACCAAATCAAACCAAACCAAGTATTTAGAAAAATGTGCAGATGGTTTTGTAAACAGAAAGTGTACTGATCTTTAATTCGCTACACAATATCATTTTCCAGAGACTAACAAATATGCTTAATATAATAAAGAAGAATGAGAGGAACATTGCTTTTCACGCAGATTTTGAAATTTAAAGCAATGGAAAGCACGAATCATGCCCTCTGCTCACAAGACATACCTGAAAACACTTTGCAACTGCATTATAAATACAGTCTCAGTTAATAGAAGAGCCCTCTCCCTTCCCGAAACAAACAAACAAACAAACAAACAATAAATAAATAAATAAATAAATGATAATAAAAAAGACAGGAAGGATACAACTAACCGTAACAACAAAAACAATATCTGCAAGAAAAACAAATGGAACTATCGTCCACATAATCATCACAACAGCGGCATTACGAAAATAACAACTAACGATGATCGTACATGACTGAGATAACAACGATAATGATGATGATAGTAATCATTCGGTGGCAATGAACATATATCGTGTCGCTTGTTACGATTATGTTGATGAATAACTTGATGATGATCAAAATGACGATGATGATGCCATTTATTTTAAAGGATCCCAACCATTATTTCGATACCCACACGTACATCTAAAATTCCAATTATTTTTTTTTTGTTAAAATGTACAATCCAACCTATGCATAAACAGTCACTATAAGTTACACCTGACGACCCCATGGCCTTGGCTTTCGATTGTACTGAGAATAACAGTAAAGTAAAGCAGTAATATGCCACTAGACAAAATCACACCTTTGATAAATGCAGCACCCCCAGCTTAGAACTACAGATCGCGTTTGGTGCATAGCATGACCTCTTTTCCATAAATAGAAGATTTTTCAGAATACGTTAGTTGAATATTCCACGAATTATTTTCTTGCGGCGATGGAACACAGCCCTTTAGATGTTATAAGGTTGAACGCTTACATGTCACTATATACCGATGACATCACAATGAAGGCAAAACAGAGAATGGTCCCCTGTCGTACATTTACATTACGTTACGAAGGCAACGAAATTGTGACCTTTCCTAATTCACAACGGTCACGGATACTGTAACTAATGTAAATAAAATGGCCGATGTGCGCAGTGCTATCGGATTTTCTATGTACATACCGATTTAAATCAAATAATTTTTTTTATTGGAAATATAATAAGAGAGACTTTAAATCTAATATTGCACCGTTCAATGTTTTAACTGTTTTACTTAGGGAATGTGTTTAAAAAGGCATTCAGCTCTGGAACACTTGATACAAGGAATGGCGTTTGGGATGGAAATAAAGTGGTTATGTGATAATTATCTAAGAACAATAGCTTGTTAACATATTGGAAGTGCCACGTTTATACTGTTATGTATCGTAGCACACAAAATGTTTTATCTAATAACTTCCTTTTGTTTTATGCAACCACCCACCCACAAATCTGCAAGCAATGAACATATGCAGTTACTTTCATGAAGAGACACGTATAATTTTCAAAAATCGCTTGGAGTCACAAGATCAAGTAAAAAAGAATGGATGCTTAACACATTTTATCACTGTTGTGTACAGTAGATAATATTCCAAAGCTGCCCTGACACAGTTCATTTTCAAAATGATATCTGAGTGTAAAAGTCCCTTGCTAGGTTCAGCTGTGCAAGCAGCCATTGATAATAATTTGCATGAATTGTGATATGGATTTCAAGAGGAAGGCTTAATCATTTTATTTCTTAAATCATTTGCAAAATTCGACTTACAAATAAATGGAAGCTTTAAATAATGACAATACAAATAAATGCCTGCTTTAAATAATGATAAATTGGGAAAAGCAGTGCTTAACTTGTTTTTCTTGACTGTAAGAAGACATTGGACCACCTTAATGAGATACACCTAGTGCCAAAAGATAGACCAACATGGCACATGAAATGTACACCCTAGTGATGGTACAGTTATATTACCCATGAAGGGGGAAGCATACTACAGTGTAAAAGTGCTCTATTTAAACACAGTTGTATTCCCTGTGAAGGGGTTGGGGGTGCATACCACAGTGTAACAGGTCTCTATTCAGACACATAGTAATATTCCCTGTGAAGGGGGAGGGGAGAGGGGCAAACCACAGTGTTACAGTGCCCTATTCAAACAGTCACATTTATATTACCTGTGGGTGGGGGGTGCATACTACATTGTAACAGGGCTATTCAAACAGAGTCACAGAGTTATATTCCCTGTGAAGGAGAAAGCATTCTACAGTGGAATAGCACTGTTCAAACACAGACACAGAGGCAGGAGAAGTCAATTCATGTTTGATTTTAGGAAACATAGCCGATAGTGATGGTACAGTCATATTCCCTGGGAAGGTGGAGCACATTACAGTAAATCAGTTCTCTATACAAACCTTGGAAAATCACATGGGCATTAAAAGTCTATCCAAGGTTAATTTAATATAAACCGGGTTATGGTCAAAATGTTCAAGTTATGTTTTGAAAAAAGGAATACACTGCTGTAAGGGCATGAATTCTAATCTTATCCCTTATATTTTACAAATATGTCTACTAAATTTTGATTGTCTACTTCAAGTGATTTTAGCTTAATCTTCATTACAAGGTATCTGTCAAACGATTCCAGATCCCAAATGTTTACAAATGTGTAAACAATGAAAAATTACCAAAAGGGCATGAAAGTCTAATCAGGTTATTTCAGTATAATAATAATATGCCTATCAAATTCCATTTGTCAGTCTGAAGTGATTTTCTTCATGCTGCTTACAAGGTTTTTGCAAAAATGAGACAAAAAAGTAAAAACTATGTACAAACAATTCTAAACTAAGGTCAGTTACCTGTACCAAAAACCAGTCTTTGAAATTAAGTGTTCATTTTATGGAGAGAATAAAAAAACTAATATTGTTAAAAGTATACGAGTTCCTCAATGTCAGTGTATCAGAATAGGAACACAAGTTATCAATTATAATTACTTTTAACAAGCATGTTACATATTTCCTGGAATGGGAAGGTGATGACTGTAATTATAATATGTTAAACAAATTTCTTTGCTTTGGACAAAGGGAAGTGGGAGAAATATTTTATTGACTAGTCCATGAAAAAATAAAATAAAACAAAAATTAATTTATGAAAGTAGCCTGTTCCTATATTTATATTAACGCTGGCAATTTAATTGTATTTAGCATATGTTATCTGGAACTGTACCATACTATTAGAACAGCATGGACTTGGGGTGGGGGTCTTTACAATGTACCCTTCTTTGCTACAATATGTGGATAGTTAGTCCATTACAGTAGACAAAACAGCGGACACATCCATAAATTTCCTTCAATGAGATGAAGTTGTTGTGGATTTAACGTCAGGAAAATGAAAATACTTTAAGAGCTTTCATTCTAGCAAGACTGGATAGTTCCTCTGGAACAAAATTCTAACAAATTCACAGTACAGTATTGGCAAGGGTTGTAAAAGGCAGCATTTAACACAGGTGCTTGTACAATTATCAGAAAATTGCACATGGCTTAAAGATATTGCCACAGTTGTGCTCAGCCTTGTCACTAGATTGCTAAAGGCATTTAATGCACGCAAAAAATGTCCAATGGTTATACAAATCTAAACCCATCTGTGCAGTAAACAAATCCATAATTACTGACAAATGAAACAATATTATCACTGTCCACTTTACAATGTTCGTCCAATAAAAGCATTCTATACTATATTTATATAAGAAGCATGGTTTACTTCTATGCATATTATTTTACCATTTTTGACTATTTCCATATAAAGAAACATATGAGCAAAAAATAATCTTTTCTCTGGATGGTGCAATTTCAAGATTCAAGAATCATATTTTTGTTCAAAGAAATTCCACAAAATAAATAAAAGAATGCTTGAAAATCATTCTTAAATTTACTCTTTTTCATGTACAGCTATGTTCAGAATATTCCCTATTTTTTCTTCTGCCATGGAGAAGTGGTGTCTTTCATTGCATCTAAGATAAGGATACTCCCTTTTCCCCGATTATTGTTTTCAGCCTTGGCCCATTGGATGGGTTTCTTAACATATGGCTCTGCTGTCAAACAGTCGCTAGCTTTTTTATGACCAAAGGTAAATTTGTAGCCACTTAAGGCCTTTCACCAAATTGTTGGCCATGCTCAACACCACTTCCCTGTCCTGAATATATGCAAATTTCACTATTATTGGTTTTGGTCCTTGTTTCTAGCAGGGTAGTCGAAGTACATATTTTCAACATATTCATACTATAAATAGATTGATTCCACAAAGAAAGATCAAACAACTTTGTAAATAAATATATTCTCTGATTGCTGGGGAGGTCCGTCATAAAACAAAATATTCCATAGCCGACTGTAAACCCAATGACAATGGAATTTTTGTTCAAGAAGACATGTTGCTGGTCATAGACTTCGATGGGTGTAATCTCCAGCTTTACAATCATCGTGATGGCAAACTGTTGTCTACATCACACAGACTAGTCCAGTCCTTGGGGTGTCTGTCTTATTAGCAAGAAGGAAGTCGCTGTGTGTCTGTTAGACAGTAAGATAAATAAAATCCTGCTTGAAAATCATTTTTAAGTTTACTCTTTTTTTATGTATAACTATGTTCAGAATATCCCATTACTGTTTCTTGTGCCATGGAGAAGTGGTGTCTTTTCTTTTCCTTGTTTCTAGCTGGGTAGTCTATCAACAAGTACATAGCACATATTTTCAACATATTCCTACTCTAAATAGATTGATTCCACAAAGAAAGATCGAACAACTTTGTAAATAAATATATTCTCAGACCCCTGGGGAGGTCCTTCATAAAACAAAATATTCATCTTTTTGCTGCGTGTTTAATTTCAGTAGCCTTTCATCAAATGTTTCTATTTCGTCTGAGACTTGCATTTCTTTCCACTTGATTTAATATTTGCTCTCCATGTGCTTCTAAATAGATATCTGCTTTCTAGCTCGTTTATGGTTTCACAATGAAACTGCATGATCTACCTCATTAATTCTATTTTTTCATGTCATCAATACAGAAAATTACTTTGACATCCTCTAGTTCATCTTTTATGTCAGCAAACAATTTTGACTTTGTTTTATTTATGGGTTTTTTTTAGGGGGTGGTCAACCTTAAGAAGCATTTCTCTTTTTTTCTCTTCTGTCAAGTTTGATTTCTTATTCCCCATCGGGGACCTCCGAAGTCTCGCTATCGGTTGGCCCACTTGCAATGGAAGGATCTAAATTATTATGACCACTTTCACTAACTATCCTAGCGCGAGTCGCACACGACTTGCCATTATTGTATTGCCTCTGCTTGACATTACTAATCACCCATCGATCAGCTGATCAGCACAGAGATAAACACCCGGAACATTTTCACTAGCCAACAGTAAAATGGTATCATACTATATCCGTATCAATAATTATCTTGCAATCTCCTAGATTTAGCGTGACTACCCTTTTCGACTGCATTTATCATCACTTTCAAACCGAATACACTGGATGTATTCTAACGTTTTCTGACTCCAATAGAGCACCTTCGGACAAACTGGAAGTTAATAGTCTGGTTCTTGGTTATTGCTCTGGTACAACAGAAGGTCTCGAGATTACAATTGAACGTAGGTGTGTATTAATGCGCCAGCGCTCTGTACTGTATTCCGAATGAGTGTGAGGAATGTGTAACTGGCCTTTGATTCAGTAGCAGACGACAAAAACTGGAGAGTGCAGAAGTTTACATGGAGACAGAACTTTCATTGAAATAATCAGGCTAGTGCATGCAAGTACTTTTGAATATCAGATGCAAAATATTGTATGATAATATAACTCTTTATGTTTTATTTTTTTTAAATATAGTTTTAAACGTCGAAGGTACAGTATGCATGCTTGTTTCCGTCAGTGAAATGAAAAACTCGGCAACATCCAGTCCCCTTAGAATTTTTACAGAGTACAAATTGTGTATAAATTTTAGAAGGAAACGGGATGTTTTCAGTAACTGTACTGGTTAAACTTAAAGACCAATTCTCGCCGCGTACCAATTGTCGCCATAGTAATAATAACTCGCAACCGCACGCGAAATTTTGGTTCCTGTTTAGAAAATAAGAAGAGTGATTTAAGCTGACAAGTCCGAGCGAAAATAAGCTTTAGGTAAGTCGATTAAGTAAAGAAAATAAACAAAATCTCCACTTTAGCCCCCTTGCGCCTCCATTTACTGACGTGGGAGTCACGTGGTGCAATTAGCATACATCGGTCAACAAGAACTACGTCACAAAACCATACCTTGATGTAGGCCACCTCGTTTATAGCAGACGCTGTAAATGAAAATTACAACATTTCCACAATAAAGCATCTTCAATTAAGCGTTTTCCTTTTTCGACACTTATCCAAATATACCACAAATAGCATGGCCGCAGCATTCATCCATAATTTAATATCAGATCTTGTTAACATAATTCCACCAGCATTCACAGCGTCTCCATACTCCATATTTTACTTGCAAAGAAAGGTCAAAGGCCAATAGCCAGGGAGCATTTATTATTTTATTTCTCCAAAATGGGGAAACAACTCTTTTAGAAAATATTTCGCTGAAAAACAAGTGTTGCTCCTCTATGGAACCGCGTGCACCATTACTATCAACACGAAAGCAACTATCAATTATTCCAGGCCATATCAATTAATTTCTAAACTAGTAAAATTAAATACTTACTATTTTGGGACAATTAAAAAATAACCAACCTCCTAATTGGAATTTAATATATGTTTTATTTATCCTTCTTTTGGTTATCAAAAATGTATATGAAACAGCTATGAGAAAACCAACAAACTAGTCATCTGACAAATAATCCTTAGTCCACATATTAAGGCATCTATAAGGTGTTTTCCACTGCACATTATTTTATTGGATTTTACATTAAGCTGTATTACATTTTTGTGCTATACTTCATTGTCACATTTTTAATAATACATGAGAAAGAGAAATGATGATTTTTTTTCTCTCAAATAAATCAACACAAGCAACATGAAAACTATCAAGAAAAATAACATCTTTCTGGTGAATGTTACTTACAACAGTAAAGACAAGAAATAAATGACTAAATTTTTTATTTTTTTTTAGCAATGCCAAAGAGGTATACAACGGAAGAACTTCAATCTGCCGTGTCATCTGTAAAGCAGAAAATGCTAACAATTTCACAGGCATCTAGGGAATTCCAAGTCCCGAGAAAAACTGTAGAAGACCATGTCAAGAGGAAGGTACAAGAAAAGGCCCCTGGAAGATGTCCGATGTTAACAACAAATGAAGAATCGTCCATGGTCAGTTATATGAAGTATTCGGCACAACAAGGTTTTCCATTTACCAGAAAAATTACCATGCAATATGTAATTACCATGATGAAGCAAAATGGGCGCCATTCTCTATTCAACATGAATAAAGGTCCAAGCGACAAATGGTTCCGAAAATTTTTTAAGAACTATCAGAGAAACATGCTGAGCCACAGGACCGAGGCAGGAACAGGATGTCAGACATTAATGTGATGAATCAATACTTCACTCTTCTTAAGACACACTACACAGGTTAGGATTAGACAACAAACCAGATCAGATTTTCAACTGCGATGAAACAGGATTTTAGTGGAAAAGTAAAAAGTAGTCAGAAAGTTATTGGTATCAAAGGCCAACACAGTTCCCAACAATCTGTCATAACATCCGGTCACATCACTGCACATTTATGCATATCTGCAAGTGGAAAAATTCTTCCATCCTTTCTGATTTTTGAAAGATGTTTACCCCATTTGGCTTATAAGGAAGGTGTTCCAGGTTCCTGGTTATTTGGATACTCTGCTAATGGGTATATGGATGGAACACTCTTCACTCATTGGTTTAAGGAAATTTTTTTACATCATTGTGGATCAGCAAGATCAGTGCTACCTATCATGGACAACCACGACAACCACATAAGCCTAGATGGTCATCAAGCTTGCACGAGAAAATCAAATTGAATTATTGGAGTTGCTGCCACACACAACCCACATTCTACAACCATTGGATGTGCAAATCATTGGTCCATTGAAAGCAAAATTCACCTCCATTGCAGTTAACCTTGGTTACATTAACAAGAATCAAATATTAAATAAAGCCAAGTTTCCAGCAGTGCTGTCTTATGCCCTTGATCAGTTTTCCACTTATCAGGTCCAAGAAGCCTTTAGAAAAACTGGTATTCACCCATGGAATCCTGATGCTATTGACAAGACACAGCTTGTCAATAGCCATTTGAAAATGGTGAATTGTCAGCCCGTTTCATCATGTATACCATCCACATCAGCAAAACCATCATCTGATGAAGAATTACAGGCATCAAAATCAGTCTGTCCAACCTGTGGTAGTTATCTTGGAGTAAATCCTTTGGTAGCAGAAGGTCTTAAACCTCAACACTTATCTGACATCTTCCCAGCAGTGCCTGTTAAACCGCAAGTAAGAAGAGCAAAACTGGTGTTAAATTCCAGAGTATTAACATGTAACGATTTTTACAGGAAGTTAGAGGAAAAGGCAACAGAGGATAAGAAAAAGCAAGAACTGAAAGAAGGACGTATGAAGGACAGATTAGAGAAGAAAGCACAGCAGAAAGAGAATAAATAGGAGAATAAATCAAGAAAATGTTTGGAGGGAAAGAAAAAGAAATCTAGCTTTGAGTTAGATATATGTGGTGTGTGTAAGTCTTCTGATCCACCAGTGGAAGAATCTGATTATGAGAATGTTGAAGATGAGGTTAAGGATATATTCTGGGTTCAGTGTGGCAAGTGTCCACAGTGGTACCACCAGTCCTGTGTTGGAATATACGCCAATGAAGAGGGTAACCTTAGCAAAGATGACCCGGAATTCATCTGCAGTCTCTGCCTGAACAATGAAGAATAGTTATATTAGTGTTAAAATATAAATCAGTAATTAATATTTTTATGCTACAATAATGACAATTTATAATAATTTCTTTAATGTTGTGTGGCTGTTATATCTTTTTTTCCAAAATAAGATCACACAGAATTCATCAGCATCCTGTGCCTGAACAAATAAAAATAGTTTTATTAGTGACAATAACAAAATCAGTAATAAATTATTTTTATGATACAATAATGACAATTTATAATAATTTGTTTACTGGTGTTTTGTTGTTTTACATTTTCTCCAAAATTTTATGAAAATATTAAAATAATTTATTAGACTCATGTTTTGAATTCTATATTTTCTTTCATGATTTCCATGTCAGTTTTTTTTAATTATTTAAAATTACCCAGCCAGCTAATTACACAAAACTGGTGTCAAAAATGATGCAACTACTTACCTCGCTGTTCACCGTAAAATGATAACAGACGAATTCTCGGAAGAAAAAAAAACGCATGTTACATATGTGATTATACGTGAAATTAAATATCTTCAACTCCTTAAACCTCATTATTTCAAGATATTTATTAAAACTGCAGACAAGTAGACATTATTGTAACCTTTCCATGTCACACAGTGTTAAAAAAATATCCTGTGTTTTTCAACCGGTGAATAAGTAAAATTACTTGTATTCCTATCATAATTCGTAACAAGCAAAGAAACATTAATTTGAATTGCAAAGCAACACAAATAAAAAAATAATTAATCAGAAATAACTATATTTTCATTTCATGAAAGATAAAATATAATCTAATAACCATGTTTGAGTAGATCATTAATTTTCAACATGTGGCGACAATTGGTACTGACTCTTTCGAAAGTTCATCACCAACACCGTTTTAATTAACGGTCCCCACGTAACCGTTCAAGTTGCTGATTTCACATTTAACATGAGGAACAATATTGTTAAAGGCCCTGCTTTTATGTATTCTATTGCTAAGGAGCAAGTTCATGTCATTAGTGGATGATTAAAAAAAAGGAAAAAGTGGCGAGAATTGGTCTCCAACCAGTATATTGTTACTGAGAGAAATGAGTGCTTGTACCGAATACGGATTGTGTAGACTTTATTTTCTTTCTCTATCCCCGTTTGTGTCAGCACTGTAATGTAACTTTTAAAATCATATATATTTTCAAAAAGAGAAGCTGACATGATTTTTTTATACATAGGATTATAAAACGAATTGACCTTTACTGTCTTACCATGTGCATGATCTGATTCGATTAATTTTACTTGAATTATGTGTCTGACTAGTTTTACTTGAATTATGTGTATCCAAAACATCTATATCCGTGTCTTCCTGTTTTGACTGAACACCTGAAATGTGAGCCTAATTTGGGTTGGTCCCGGTCTTGTGATAAGGACTGACTTAGAGGCAAACATCAGTTTGTTATATGTGCATTTATCTGTTTATTCTCACCTAGCATGTATGTCAGAAGTACGTAGTTATAGTGAGCGGAAATCGATCGTGTTCAATAAATGATTCATGAGCTTAATCCATTTAGGCTAAAATTATACACCAGGGCCTTATTTCGGTTGCATTTTAATTTGCCTTTTCATGCACAGTAGGAGTATATATGGTTATATGGCTGGGATCTCAATAATTTCCGAGTTACTAAGCAGGGTCCATACAGTTCATGGGAGATGGGGTGATTTCTGTAGTCAAAATAAGGTGCATACAATACTCTATCTTTTCATGCCCAACAATTGTTTATATGGTTATAGGGTGATGATCTCAAAAGTTTCAAATTTGTGATACAGGAGTAGGGATTGAATTCCTTGTAAGTGCCAGTTATGTATGTAAATTTGTCTTTGCATGTCGAGAAGGTCTGTGTTATGGTTGTAAGTTGGTCATCTCAATAATTTCTATGATGTGACCCAGGGGATAAGTTTTTTGAGGGTGGGGATAGACCTCGGGCAATCACCTCTCTTGGTTTGCATTAATACTTGGTATATAGATCACTTGGCAACTCTTCTGAGTTACTTGAAATTTATGTAAAATCACCGCTACCCCTGCCGCTCTACTTCACTGAGTAATTAATTTTTTTTTTTTTGTTTTTTTTTCAAACGTATTAGCTAGCAATAATAGTTGCATAAAAGTACAAAATAGCAACTATACTATACCAAAAAATTATATCATTTTAAATATTATTTTATATTAGAATTCTTAGTAGAAGTTGCAAAACATTATGAAATATCAACTATACTAATAGTAATAACAATACAAATAATACGACTATTACGATAATGGTGGTAGTTGCCAAATTACGATAGTGGACCATTGTTTTAGGTCAGAAAGTGATATATAGATATTTGTCATTGTTTACTAAAGGTATATATGCCTGCATTTTGTATTTTCCGCATTCTGATATATTTCACTTTTTTCTCCACAGCCGGCAGTAAACCCTTCTACAATGGCGTTGTGGTGATAGAAGACACGTTGCTGGTCATAGACTTCAATGCGAGGAATCTCCAGCTTTACAGTCGTCGTGATGGCAAACTGCTGTCATCACTCAGACTGGAGTCCAGTCCCGAGTGTGTCTGTCTGATTAGCAAAACGGAAGTAGCTGTGTGTCTGTATGACAGGAAGATTGTAATCCTGTCATTTAAATCAATAGATGACATAAAACTGGTCAAAACATTAGAT
Source organism: Megalonaias nervosa (assembly GCA_016617855.1). Classification (NCBI taxonomy): domain Eukaryota; kingdom Metazoa; phylum Mollusca; class Bivalvia; order Unionida; family Unionidae; genus Megalonaias; species Megalonaias nervosa. Next base: position 18,880 of record JAECUM010048281.1, read on the forward strand.
GTAAGCACAGGATTTCATAGATGTCATTCAGTGGCAAAACTGAATTCAGACAAACTCATTGTCAGCGGTAGGAATTATGACGACTGGATGTTGTGTTGGGGCGTTGTATCGATTACAGATGGACGTCATGACTCAACTCACATGATTTGTAAAGGATATCGTACTTACTTGGCCATAAAAGACAAGACAGTTTACATCTCGTGTCAGACTAATGGTGTGTATGCATATGATATTTTTAATCCACACACACAAAAGTTTCTGTATCAACATCAGGAATTAAAAACACCGGGGTTAATAATGGCTGGCAGAAATTCCATTTTCGTGAGCGACTGGAACTCTAACAGAATTCATCAGTTGACAGACAGCGGTCAACTAGTGACCATACACACAGTGTCATCAAGTCTCTATGAAATATTCTATGATGACCACCATGGAGTTCTATACACCACAAGCATGGACAGTAGTGTGATAACTTTATACAGAGTGGAGTATTCACATCAACCAGGTAGTTCTATTTTATTTTACATCAACTTTTGCATCACACGACACCGAAAACTACATAATTCATTTATTTACATTTCCTAAATCACCTTTATGACCCAAAATATGATTTATGAACATTGCAGGCATAACTTTATTTTAAGACAAACATGTATGATAGATGTAAAATAAAATAAAAGCGGAATAAATATTTTTTTTTATTATCCTGAGTGTACATAAATGTCGTTATTCTCGTTGTGCATGGACATATTTATTTATTTTATGTTTAAATAAAACATTTTTGTTGTTTTAAAATTCAATACAAATATTGCTATAACCAATTCAGTTCATTACTGATTGATAAATCATCTGCACGTTGATTGTCACTAAGCAATTTTCTTACAAAATTGGTATATCTCTATGTACAATCTGTACGGACTATCAAAATGGCGGCTGGCTACAAAACTTGCATCATCACCAGTTCAGGGGAATACACATTATTTTTCCCAGAAGGTGGCGATTTCATTGATAAATCTTTGCACACGACATATTGCACGCGACCGGATCTCATTCATGGGTGAGCAACGTCTAACATTCCCACGGTTTTTGTATTGATAACATTCATGTTTATGGAGCGGTTCTTTGTTGATATTGCAGGATGGATTTATCAACAAACAAAACACTAATCAGATAACAAGATATTAACGGTAATTAGCTTGACAAATAAGACTTTTTTTATACCATTTTGGTACGTTACGATACGTTATTCAACAATGCTCGCCATATTTACTATGGTCAGTTTACGTTTCCATTGAAGCACAAGAGTTTGACATTTTATCAATAAAGTAGGATGAAATATATGACAACACGAAATAATCTTATCGGTACTATAAAGGTGATTTTGTGTTGTCAGAGATTACATATAGGAACAATTTAGTACCCTGCTCCACAGGCACTTGATTCCGATGTAAACTATTGTGTACACTCACCAATTAACACAAGGTAACTAACTCTCGCCGGTCACAATCTGACTCTTCGATGACTCCGATCTAATTTTCCGATACTATCTGCGCATTCAGTCACACATAGCGTACACCAATATAATGAAGACACCCCACACCTTCCATCCATTACCAGTTAAGTAACCTTACTGATTCTGAAGGGCCACTTTTGCGAAAAATTTATCCGTTGCTTCGCGTCTTCCACACTCTTGTGAACGTTTCAAGAATCAACTTCCGGTCTACTTCGGAGTGAATGCGATTATTAGGCAGGATGTATATAAACAACGATGACATATAAATAAGAACGATCAAAATTAAAATTAAAATTAAGTTCATTTTCTTTCAGGATCATTTAGTCAATATTATTCCGAAGAATTTTTTCAACTGATCTGTTCATTTACTATATTTTACGTGTATCATAAAGGTCACTGCACTTTAATATTTGCATAAAAGGAGAGACATCCCAAATGTGTTATCTCGAAAAGAGGGAAATTCAAAATATTTTTTCTTTGTCCTGAAATCATTAAATGGCCGAAATTACAATCTCGTCGTGGTATGTGCTGGCTAGTAGACTGAAGTTAAAAAAATTCCCCCCCCCCCATTCCTTGACAATCACAGGTGCTCGATACTGTGTTGCCAATTTTGTAACTTTTTTTTTTTACATGAAAACGGGTGGGGTGAAAGTACTGGCATGTATTGGATCCAAATTACACGTTGTCAAATAGATTCGCATATATTTCTTGCTCTGATGTATGGACCAAAAATGACTTCATGAACTGTATTATTTTAAAAACAAAATATTGATGGAAAAGAGAACAAATGACCCTGGCTCCAAAAGAATACCAGTAACCCACCCCCAATCCCCGATAATTATATGGTCGGCCCCTAATATAATATGGTGTAACATAGTTATTTAAACTTCCATGCATCCTTATATTCATATGGACATTCCCACTCTGTTTAATGCAAGCCCTACCATTTACTTACTTTTGGGCTGGGCCTTTTTTTTTTTTACAAAGTATAATTATCATGATGGAGATCAAATCACATATTTGATATGGCTATTTCTGTGCATGTAAAGTTGACTTTAATATATTTTCATGCCAAATCACCCAGATTTAAATATTGTACAAGTGTACATGCTTGGACTTGTATTATTCTTGAATAAATATATTCTTTCCTTAATTTGGCAAATGATCATTGGTATGCATATTTCTAGGGATTCTGTGTCATTACATTTTCATGCCATAATGACCTTTATATTTTTTCAATGATTAATTACTTCATCAAATCTCAATGTAGACAAAGACAACCTACATGATTTTCATCCCATAAAGAGAGAGGAGGTGGGGGTGAGTTAATGAAATAATGTAAAATTATTAGAATCTTACATCACCACTCCTCCAGAAAGAAAAACCTAAACTGATAGTTTTGAGTAAAATATATCATTTTAAACTGAAA
>JAECUM010048282.1:0-13905 GCA_016617855.1 Megalonaias nervosa
ATTCAGATTAGCGATTCACACTGCATAAATTCTGACATCATGTGATCTTATATATAAACTCTCTTTGTTCGTAGTCAGATTAGCGATCTTAACAAATAACTGTCCTTACAGATTTCTGTAAGATACCGTTATATTTTAGTGCAAATGACCTTAACTCGCAGTTCATTGCCCCTTCGCCGCATGGCAATTGATTAGGAATTACGACGTGTTCTCTACAGACACATGCGGCCGTATATACCAGCATACATTACTAGACGTCTTATTTACATTTGACTAGTCAATTCTCTCCAATAAGATAAATGTTCAATTATTTATGGCATAATATTCACTAAATCTAGCTACAATAACCAATAACCTGCAAGATCATTTAAACATTGCGAAATCATATATAATATACAAGTGTCATTAACTCACGATAACAGTATCATCCTACACAGGAGATCAATTCATATATCTTAAGAAAAATATGACACATTGAATATTAGGGTTACATGCAATCCGTCAATTCTATCAATGAACTGTAAAATTAAAGAATTAAATAGCATAACACTCTAACATATCAACAGAGTCCTACGAAATGAATACACGATACATGCGTGAATCATAAGTATATCAACACATTTGGCTTTTATTCGTTAACGACGGAAACACAATTCTATTGTTCCCACGGAGTCGGACCTTTTTGGCTTCTCACAAGGTAAGAGTCGAACGGAAGAATTCTGAGCAAGTTGGTACCCTAAATCCTAGTCTCCCAAACTGTACGCCTTAATTTTTACCGACCAATTAGAAGTAACTGTTCCTAAAATTCTCTCCAAATAATCACGTCTTTCATCAGATTTCACCAGCCTAAAATATGCTGCAATTAGCTTTCCTTTGAAGATCAATTATTTGACATCAAGTCCTCTTCCGACTGATACGGTCGGTATTCTATGTACGCTGTGTCACTATACCGTTACGATGACTCGGTCAGTTCTACTGAAGCTTAAACGTAGAATCCTTTATGTTTCAGAGATGAAATAAGAGAAATATCAGTGAACTTCCTCAAGACCTTTCTGGCTTGACTATGATAACTTCAAAGCATAATTTATTCAACCTTAAGTTTCAATAAGTCTTCAAAATTCGCCACATTTCAAACAGTAACAATCCAAAAATATTCACCAAAACAGAACTGAAGGTATCTTGTCTGATTCTATCATCTTTTTGTTTAATAAAGTCATGACAAAATATTATTTCAAACACTTATTACAATTAATTAAAGGATATGTCCACTGATTAGAAAGAGTCTAATGACACACATGGCATATATTTGACTCAATAAAATGTTGCTTTAATGGTAAGTGTTAGGAATAATGCTTATCGCCATCGAAACCGGTTTATTTCACAACATGCCACTCACTGCCACTCACTGCAGAGGAGTGGTTTCTGTAAGCATATGACAAATAGCTTATTTTAATAAGCTATTGAAATCAGCTAAAACTTTTAAGAGGAATAAATCTTATAGAGGCTATATCCCCATGCATGAAAACAGAGAGTAAGAAACAATAACTGCTATCAAACCTAATTCAGATACTGAAAAGAAAGGTAAACAAAACATCTATCAGTGTAAGGCCATTTTGGCACTTCGGTTAAATTTTAATGTATAAAAACCCCATTCATCTTGCTAATAGTTAAAATGTTATTGAGACTAGGCATCAGACGTTGCAAAAAGGTTGATGCTATAAAAATGTCCCAGCTTACGTATGGGTTTATCGTGGATTCAACTCACATTTAGATCGTTTCTAAACCTTTACCAAAATAAATAAATTAAATGACGTGCTAACAGTATGTAAAGTATACTCAATATATCTGTGAAATTGTGTTATCTAATGACACTTGGTTGCAGACACTTCGTCAGCACCAGCATTTCGTCAACATGATGTCAGATTCGGCAAGGACAAGTGATTCGCAAGACACTTCGTCGAATTTTCGGTATGTCGACAGGATGATTGACAAATGGCACATACATCTCTATAATGTATTTCATCTATTTGTAGAAGATTTCATAAAGAAAAGGGTATCATGTTAAATCTCCCAGGAAGATGATGCTTACCAAACAAAGTCTATAATCGTTATTACCTTATTGACCTTATAAATGTGGCCGTAATCGGATCAATTTCCTTCCTCTATACACCGAATTGGGTGGGGATACATCGGAGAATTCGACTTATTGTATTTTGAATAATTAATCAATCAATGTGCGTAAGATTTATTTGCAGGTTAATATATTTCTTTCTGGGTTCAAAGTCGGAGTGTAAATTAATTGTTTTAGTGCGACTACAAAGGTTATAAAGATAACTAATTAACGCACGAGGACATCTGCTTTAGTCCGAATTAAATTTAAAACTAACCTAACAAAGACGTGAAGGGTCGAATTATCATGGTTTTTTATTGCTTTTAAAACTTTGATAATTTCTTGAAAGTGCTAGTAAAAGAGATTGATTACTGTGCGTTGGAGTTTTGCAGGCTTCATGATAAGCATAACGACCATCCATTTTGTCCAGAGTCGATGTTGATGGATTACAGTTTATTAGCTAAGAAATTATTTGCAGGGTAAATCTGTTATTAAAAGGTTAGTTCCTGATCTGCTTGACAAATGGAGATACGTTTGTCATTATAAAATTATAAAACAAGTAGTTGATCACAAACTTGTTCTAAGAAAAGTTCATCGTGTGCTAAAATTTAATCAGTCACCGGGGATGGACAGTTTTATATACACAAACATAACACGACGTGCAGCTGCAAAACAAAATTCCAACAAAACTTTCTCAAGCTTATGAATAACAGCGTGTTTCGCAAGACCATGGAAAACATCAAAAAGCGAGTCAACCTTGAGATCGTCGATTACGTGGAATGTCGTAATAAACTTGTAGCATCTGATGATTTTGTTAGTATGAAAAATTTTATTGAAAATCTAGTAGCCATTTAACGAAGAAAGGCAAACTTGAAGTTGAATAAGCCAGTGTATGTCGGTATCGCAGCTATTGAGATATCGAAATGGTTCATGTACCAAATTCACTATGATTTTGCTTAGGTTAAGTCTCCAGATGCAGAGCTGTTATTACAGATACTGACTCGCTAATGTACAATATAAAATCGGATGATATTCATCAAGAGTTTTATGATAACAGAAACATGTTTGATCTTTAAGATTATGCAAGATAAAATCCAAGTAGATTTTGCTGTGATGATGATGCAAAAGTAACAGCAAAATTTAAGGATGAGACAATTTTGGTTCCTGTCGTAAAGTTCATCCGATTGCGTAGTTAAATGTACTGTCTAAAATAACTGATAATAATGTTAAGAAACGAGCTAAGGGATTAAAAAGAAATGTGGTAGGTAAGGAAATAGGATTTGATAATCATAAGGCTGCGCTAGATGGATTTTCTACTTATGCTGAGATGATGGCAATAACATCAAATTGTCATAAAATTGAGACTGATGATATTATAAAACCTGGTCTGTGTAATTTTGATAATAAAATATACTGCTCTGATGGGATCAGTACATTTGCGTTGGGTTTCCAAAAGTCTGATAATGTTGATTTTACCATAGTGGATTTCCTAGTTTGGTTATTACAGTAAATCTCGAGCGATTTCATATAAGTTTTGGGTGAATATCAGAAATATCTCGGCAATTAATTGTGTACAAAATCGATAGAGCCTCCAATGGGAAATCAGACGCTCGCGAATGATCTAAATTTATAGGAAACGATCCTCAGAGCGTATGTTGTGAAATATACAATTATTGATTTTTTGTAAATCCCAGCGAATTATTAATATCAGTCACACAAGTGACTTGATGTGGAAAGTCACGCAGTATACACGTGACAGTAATTTTCCATGAAGGTCAACATGGATAGTAGTAGAGATAAGTGGGCGCTTCTAATCCAGACCTCTATTTTATCCGACGATGATGGATGATTCAATTATAAGATCCTTGAGCAATGAAATCAAGTAAATCCTAAGTAGTAGATATAAAAGGGCGTATCTAATCCAAACTCTGTTTTGTATGAGGACGATGATGATTCAATTATAGGTCCTTGACAGGTAATCAATAATGAAATCGAAACTGTTGCCTCAAGAAGTCGTTTCCGTTTTTTGTTTTGATTAACATTGGCGATCGGTGGATGGCAGTCATGCTGTCGGCTGAGATACCCCCTTACATCTACTACTATCATTTCCCAGTTCGAGTCGTCACTATAAACTGCCACAATACAGACATCTTAGCGATATGACTGAAAATTACTAAAGCTAAGTTAAAATCCAAATCACATACACTCACACACATATTTACCAGAGAATATGTGAAACAAAAGAGAGAGCTAATGTAATGAGGCCTTGAGATGATAATCATAAATTGAGCCGACGTTATCTACATTGGTAGGTATATTTTTTGTTAATATTCCCACACTTGGTTACAATGCATCTGTTCTAAGTTGATGGCATCTGTCCATCTGCCTGACTTACAAATTCCTTAAAACTAAATTGTTGTGCATAATTTACACACATTTAAAAAAGCAGTCTTAAACAACTTGCCTACAGAATGCTAATATGTCTGCTGAATATCAAGATGATTAATGTGATGATTTTGTTTCTACTTCGTTGAGCCTGTTGCCATTCTGGAAAAGATATTTCTGATCCAAATTTGATCAAGCTTGAAATACATACATACTTTTATCATGAAGTTCTCCGATGATTTTCATAATAGTGAGATCCAAGCATACTGATGAGTCAGTCTTACATTTGTTTACCTGTACTTGTTATTTCACCTGGCCATAAGTGAGTTTGTAGTATGCCAATGTGTCCGCTGTATGTTGTCCATCGGTCAGCATTTGCATGTGATCACTATGCCACTCGAGTGCTGGTTATGTCTTTATCTGATTTGATTAAATTGGAAAACTTCTCTATATTGGCACTATCTCAAATGGGTATGATTATAAGCCAGAAATATGCATATTCATGACTTACCCTTTCTCATTGACTGAGTTTGTTACCACTTTGGAGGTGCTATTTCTGATCAGACTTTTTTTTATCAGTCTTGGAATATATACTTACATTTTCAAGATCACAGAGAAGGTTTGATAATGAGTGAGATTCATATCATATCAATGAGTTTTTCTTGCATCTGATTCACTGAACTTGTTAATGCTCTGGAGGTCATATATTTGACTTGATTTAAATCAGACATGGAATCTAAACATATGTCATCAAGATGGTGAACATTTTGTTTATGATGGGTGAGATACAATTGTATTAATAAGGTGACCTTGTATATGATTTGGCAGTGTTTATTGCCACTACAGAAACCACGTCTCGCGTCTGATAGAGAGAAAATGTTTAACATAGATACATCTTTTATGTTCAAGATATCACAAAAATTCATTATGTGCAGGATCTAAAAAAAAAACAGGTAACATTAACATCATATATAATTTGGGAGATATTGTACTTAGATCCCATACTTCATAAGGATGCTTAGTGAAAAGGTCAACTGTTAAATTATGTAAGCAGGTGAATGATATCATGCCTACCTGTGCCCTTTGGTACCACTATATAAGCCACATTTTAATCAAACTAATCCATTGTTCAATAATTAGCAAGACCCATGGATATTAATGAGTTCAGAAATTAGCAAAAAAAATTATGTCAAATTGTCGTAAAATTGAGACTGGTGATATAAAATCTGCTCTGTGTAATTTTGATAATAAACTATACTGCTCTGATGGGATCAGTACATTTGCGTTGGGTTATAAAAAGTCTGATGGTGTTGATTTTACCATAGTGGATTTTCTAGATTGGTTTTTACAGTATCTCTAGCAATTTCATATACGTTTTGTGTGAATATCAGAAATATCTCGGCAATTAATTGTGTCAAAATTGATAGAGCCTCCATTGTGAAATCAGACGCTCGCGAATGATCTAAATTTATAGGAAACGATCCTTAGAGCGTATGTTGTGAAATATACAATTATTGATTTTTTTATAAATCCCAGCGAATTATTAATATCAGTCACACAGGTGACTTGATGTGGAAAGTCACGCAGTATACACGTGACAGTAAATTTTCCATGAAGGTCATCATGGATAGTAGTAGAGATAAGTAGGCGTTTCTAATCCAGACCTCTATTTTATCCGACGATGATGGATGATTCAATTATAAGATCCTTGAGCAATGAAATCAAGTAAATCCTAAGTAGTAGATATAAAAGGGCGTATCTAATCCAAACTCTGTTTTGTATGAGGACGATGATGATTCAATTATAGGTCCTTGACAGGTAATCAATAATGAAATCGAAACTGTTGCCTCAAGAAGTCGTTTCCGTTTTTTGTTTTGATTAACATTGGCGATCGGTGGATGGCAGTCATGCTGTCGGCTGAGATACCCCCTTACATCTACTACTATCATTTCCCAGTTCGAGTCGTCACTATAAACTGCCACAATACAGACATCTTAGCGATATGACTGAAAATTACTAAAGCTAAGTTAAAATCCAAATCACATACACTCACACACATATTTACCAGAGAATATGAGAAACAAAAGAGAGAGCTGATGTAATGAGGCATTGAGATGGTAATCATAAATTGAGCCGACGTTATCTACATTGGTAGGTATATTTTTGTTAGTATTCCCACACTTGGTTACAATGCATCTGTTCTACGTTGATGGCATCTGTCCATCTGCCTGACTTACAAATTCCTTAAAACTAAATTGTTGTGCATAATTTACACACATTTAAATAAAAGCAGTCTTAAACAAGTTGCCTACAGAAAGCTTATATGTCTGCTGAATATCAAGGTGATTAATGTGATGATTTTGTTTCTAATTCCATGAGCCTGTTAACATTCTAGAAAAGATATTTATTAGCTAAGAAATTATTTGCAGGGTAAATCTGTTATTAAAAGGTTAGTTCCTGATCTGCTTGACATTATAAAATTTTAAAACAAGCAGTTGATCACAAACTTGTTCTAAGAAAAGTTCATCGTGTGCTAAAATTTAATCAGTCACCGGGGATGGACAGTTTTATATACACAAACACAACACGACGTGCAGCTGCAAAACAAAATTCCAACAAAACTTTCTCAAGCTTATGAATAACAGCGTGTTTCGCAAGACCATGGAAAACATCAAAAAGCGAGTCAACCTTGAGATCGTCGATTACGTGGAATGTCGTAATAAACTTGTAGCATCTGATGATTTTGTTAGTATGAAAAATTTTATTGAAAATTTAGTGGCCATTTAACGAAGAAAGGCAAACTTGAAGTTGAATAAGCCAGTGTATGTCGGTATCGCAGTTCTTGAGATATCGAAATGGTTCATGTATCAATTTCACTATGATTTTGCTTAGGTTAAGTGGCCAGATACAGAGCTGTTATTACAGATACTGACTCGCTAATGTACAATATAAAATCGGATGATATTCATCAAGAGTTTTATGATAACAGAGACATGTTTGTTCTTTAAGATTATGCAAGATAAAATCCAAGTAGATTTTGCTGTGATGATGATGCAAAAGTAACAGCAAAATTAAAGGATGAGACAATTTTGGTTCCTGTCGTAAAGTTCATCCGATTGCGTAGTTAAATGTACTGTCTAAAATAACTGATAATAATGTTAAGAAACGAGCTAAGGAATTAGAAAGAAATGTGGTAGGTAAGGAAATAGGATTTGATAATCATAAGGCTGCGCTAGATGGATTTTCTACTTATGCTGAGATGATGGCAATAACATCAAATTGTTATAAAATTGTGAATGGTGATATAAAACCTGGTCTGTGTAATTTTGATAATAAAATATACTGCTCTGATGGGATCAGTACATTTGCGTTGGGTTTCCAAAAGTCTGATAGTGTTGATTTTACCATAGTGGATTTTCTAGTTTGGTTATTACAGTAAATCTCGAGCGATTTCATATAAGTTTTGGGTGAATATCAGAAATATCTCGGCAATTAATTGTGTACAAAATCGACAGAGCCTCCAATGGGAAATCAGACGCTCGCGAATGATCTAAATTTATAGGAAACGATCCTTAGAGCGTATGTTGTGAAATATGCAATTATTGTTTTTTGTAAATCCCAGCGAATTATTATGACGACGATGATGATTCAATTATAGGTCCTTGACAGGTAATCAATAATGAAATCGAAACTGTTGCCTCAAGAAGTTGTTTTCATTTTTTGTTTTGATTAACATTGGCGGTCGGGGGATGGCAGTCATGCTGGCGGCTGAGATACCCCCTTACATCTACTACTATCATTTCCCAGTTCGAGTCGTCACTATAAACTGCCACAATGAAGACATCTTAGCGATATGACTGAAAAATTACTAAAGCTAAGTTAAAATCCAAATCGTATACACTCACACACATATTTACCAGAGAATATGAGAAACAAAATAGAGAGCTCATGTGATGAGGCCTTGAGATGATAATCATAAATTGAGCCGACGTTATCTACAGTGGTACGTATATTTTTTGTTCGTATTCCCACACTGGGTTACAATGTATCTGTTCTAAGTTGATGGCATCTGTCCATCTGCCTGACTTACAAATTCCTTAAAACTAAATTGTTGTGCATAATTTACACACATTTAAAAAAAAAGCAGTCGTAAACAACTTGCCTACAGAAAACTTATATGTCTGCTGAATATCAAGATGATTAATGTGATGATTTTGTTTCTAAGTGGTTGAGCCTGTTACCGGTCTGGAAAACATATTTCTGATTCAAATTTGATCAAGCTTGAAATATATACATGCTTTTATCATGAAGATCTCCGTTAAATTATGTAAGCAGGTGAATGATATCATGCCTACCTGTGCCCTTTGGTACCGCTATATAAGCGACATTTTAGTCAAACTAATCAATTGTTCAAAAATTAGCAAGACCCACTGATATTAATGAGTTCAGTAATTAGCAAGACCCACATAAATGTCGATTTTCGATGACATTGTGTCAACTTAATGCCTGTGTCGATGCTACATATATAGTCCTATTATCAGTACACTCAGTAAAACCAATTTAAATTATAGAGGATTGAGATGGGTGTACTTAGGAGCAGGATCAAAACATTCTGAGTATTGTCAGTACTTTACTTTGGTGATTATTTCTGATAAAACTTTTGTCAAACTTAGTAAATAGGCTTGCCTTATTAGGATATCCAGTTAGCTTTATTTTGAGCAGTTTGTGTGTTTGATTTGGATTTTTAATGTGGCTTTAAAAAGTATTTTTGTCACGTCACTACGATGTCTGCAGTGCAGGAATTTATAGTATGTTTAGCACTGTAGTGATGGTGCAGACATGTAGCATCATGTCCCACCCAGTCACTTTATTCTGACATCTGGCCGACCAGTCCTATTTTTTATAAGTTTTGGGTATGAATCGGCCAGATTGCAAACCCGCGACCTCTCTTACACGAGGCGGACGTTTTAACCACTAAGCCACCGGAGCGGTTTATTATGTGCAAACCCTGTGCATATTAAATTAAGTCAGTATAGCAAAGAAGGAAAAATATTTGACTACGACATACGTTTGAAAATCAGTGAATTCTTACAATCATCGGACAATATATGATGAATGGTGAGTAGACATATAGCAAATCACGATTTTATATAGATTGTAAATGATGATTTTAAACTGACAGTAAGCAATTATTTCAGAAAGTGATAATTTAAACAGACACTAAGTGACTATTATCAACAGTTTGTAATGTTTTAGTCAAACAGTATGCGATTATTTTAAACAGAGTAAGTTATGACCTAAAAATAGCAATTGATGATTTAAATAGTCAGTAATGATTTTAAACAGACAGTACGTGCTGATTTTAAAAACAGACAGTTCGTGCTGATTTTAAAAAGATAGCAATTGATGATTTTAAAAAGATAAGAAATGATGATTTTAAACAGAGAGTAAGTGATGATTTTAAAAAGATAGTGATTGATGATTTTAAACAGATAGTGATGATTTTAAACATATAGTAAGTGATGATTTTAAACAGATAGCAAGTGATGATATTAAAAAGATAGTAAGTGATAATATTAAACTAAGAATGACATGGAGCATGGTAACACATGGGTTAGCATGCTGGACTCTTATAGAGGAGTACTGGGTTTGATTTCCATTCCAAGCTGTATCAGCTGCCATGTTGTTTTCTTGGGCAAGATACCTTTACTCTCAATGGTCAAAAGAACTACACACCTTAAAAAAGACTTAAACCAGCGGTCCTCAACCTTTTCAAGTATGAAGATTCCTTCTTAACTTTAAAATAATAAATTTGTGGACAGCCACTTTCTAATTCTTGTTACTTTAGGCTCCCTTGTAATAACCCCATGACTCACAGCTTGGGATCCACTGGCTTAAACAATATGAACCATTACAGTCAATGCCAGTAATCAGAATTTATTGAAATTGATATTGCATATTTAGTGTCTAGTAAAATATTTTAGCTCTACTTACATTTTCTTCTGAAATACGTCTAGACACATTTACCAAGAGTAAAGAAAACACTGGCCTTAAATCGGAAAATAAGCTCTTAAATTATGATGTAAATTTGTCAGAAAGCCATGTGACTCTTTAGACTACGAATTATATATTCATATTACACTGTTAATGCGTTTTCATTATATTGGGTAATTATTTATTGTGAAATAGGTAAAACTGTTACGACATAATAGTTGTAAAGTAGTTTACACTGTTTGTGTTCTTGCTACAGAGTTGTTCTCCGGGTGAAAGTCATCTGTCAAGTTATCAAAGCACACTTGGTCTCACTTGGGTTTCTTGTCTTAAAAAGGCATACATTATTTTAGTTTTTGCTTATTTTGCATTTTAGCTTCATTCACTTTATTTTTTTGTCTCTAATGTTAATTCTTACACTTTATATCTTAGGGAAATATTCTTATATTTTAAATTTAAATTGCGTAAAATTAAGTTAGTTTTGTTTCGCTCTTGTTTGTTTAAGATCCAAGGTTGTACAAAAGTCATCGAATATGCATCTGTAAATAGTACAGTCAATCTACATTTTAAAGTCGTTTTAAAACCTAATGGATTTAAAAATACACATCAAAGAATATACTAATAAACCGTTAGCGTCCTTATCATTTGATTACAATAACCATTGATTGTTTGAAAATAAAGATGCTAATAACTTCCAAGTATCATTTCGTTCCTGATATCAACAAAATTTTGTCATAGAACACTCACGATTGGTAGTGTTTTCTTCAAGGGTAATTACAAATTTGGGTACATCTGTGTATGAATATAATACATTTAATAACTCCAAAAAGCACAATGGCTTGCTTATTTTCGCTTATTGGGCCATTTTAGCATCCGATTTTCTAATTATATGGACGGAGTACATGTAAATGCAATTATATGTACTATACGATGAGTAGTGAGACGGAACTTTTAAAGTTTTGAGACAATAATTTTGTTATGTTATATTTCATTATATGTTCATTTTGTTACAATAACCTCTGTAATATGCTACAAGGCTGAGGTGACTGATGAATGGTCAGTTTGTCAGAGCACTGAATGCAATGGAAGGGACGTGAAGATAATGGCAACATTTGGTAGAGCAGAAAAGTTCATTGAAATTGTTTTATCAATTCGACGATGGAATGTTCTTTTGCGTCGTTGAGGATAGGAAATCATCTTAATCATTCTCAACTACCAATGTGTTCAAGCAAAGTTATATAGACAATGAAATACCAATAGTCGGCTAGAGAGAAAAGCTAGCCACCCAAAGCGGTAGACATGCAGGTGCAAGGCAAGTAGACTATCGAAAAACTGCCTATATTGCAACTACTCTGAATTTCATCAAGATTTATAGGATACAATTTTTCTCAGAATTATCACAGAGAGAACTGTGTATGGTTTTAAAACTGAACATCGGACAGAAAAAAATGAAGATATATATTTCGGGTTCCCGTGCACAAACCTCCGTCGCTATTGAGAAGAAAATTATTTGGTTGTAAAGAATGCTTTACCAAACAGTAGGCGTTGTTGTGTGGTGACTGATTTATCATTGTCTTTTGGTCTTCTAGGAAGCTAAATGTAATCAATTGATGACTAATATCTGTTCTGTCTCCGGCTGCTTGTAGGTATTACCTTGTGCATATTATATCTAAGATTCAGCATTGTTGATCAGTATTTGCTCAAAATAATTATATTGGGATAAAGTAACTGGAACTATAGTGCAACGGATCTTATCGGAAACAGATCAAGTCATATATCATCTGTCTTCCTACGCAACAAGCAAATCTTAAGTTCAGTAAACATTGTGTCGTAGCTTGTAGCATTGATACGTCATTTTGGATAAAACATCACTGGTCAGCAGAACTCTGGGAACATTTATAAAAGTAATATTTTCTTCAAGACTCGGTTTGGACACAGTAACAGCTAACTGGTTCAATTAGTACCTTGAGAACTTTGTTGATGCGAAGAACGTTTGACTCCGTTCTAATCTCACGTTTCCATTTAGTATATTCCAGGATAAGAAATAGTACATGCCCTTGGGAATATGTTTATTTTTTTTTACTCAGATTTAACCTTCAGCTGGTGTCAAATGGAAAAGAATTTAACTTTTGCTTCACTTGTAGTTTGCCTTGGAAAAACATTATTCTGCATATATAAAATCAGTCATTCGTGGCAATAATGTCGCGTGAACTTTAGTAAGTTAGCTTGTACTTTAATTATCTCGCTTTATTGAGTGGAACAAAAGTATCCGTCTACAGCTAAGGCCACACAATTCAACGGTTATATGTAAATGACTAGTATTTGTAAATTTCTCGAATATTTTCTAACCTTTCAGAGATAAATTGACGGTTATAATTCAAGAAACAGGGCACTTAAAGATTTATTGCCAGGATCCATGATGTATGTATCCCAAAGTCTTTACTACGTTGACAAGATCTTTGCTAAATTCTGATGTCGTACTTAGTAAGCGTTGAAGTTATCTCCCCTAATGAAGCTTTGACTTGAAATGCACACTTTATCGTCAATCTTTGTATAAGACAAACCACTCAAACATTTTGGATTAAAATACTTGAGATCGCGAGATTTAACGAAGCAAATAGTCGCGAGGCGTAAAGTATATAGTGCCTAAACATTCTTCGAACTGGAAATTTTCTAATGAAATATGATCGCTTTTTATTTACATAGCTTTTACAATTTTATCGCATCGGATATTGTGAATATGTTCTTTTGCGGTTCATGTGTATTGCTTAAAATTCTAGCCTTCCTTGTTGGCACAGAGAAGAGTTTCCCGAGAGTCGCAACCTGCACAGGCACTAGTATGGGCCTTTATGAATTAGGGATGCATTACTATGAGATATAATCATGTAACGTTAGGCATAGTTACTCTCGTACTTGTAATTATTATATATTAGTGATGAAAATATAATTTTAGATGCTCTAAATACCTATAACAGACTCGTTTGTGCGAAAGCAGGAACTGTCGTGATTATGCAACTGTTCTGTCGACAAATTGTTATTCGACAAAGTGTTGTGCATAGAATTTGTGTTTCGTGTAGGTGTCCATTATACGGAAATCTGATAGGTAAAGTGAGATTTAGATAAGGGTCTTACAAAATCTCGTCGTTCTAAAGAACATATGCTAATCACCTCTATAACACCTTTCATTGCAGTCATAAAATATTCTCGCCCTTAGTTAAGAAACATTATTTACTCTAATACATTGTAACGTGCCAGGTTTCGACAAAAACTTGTATTTATGCCAGTACACGACATTTCATAGAAAACAGAGTTTGTAAATTGAGATTTAATCAAATCTGAATATTCGTTGACAGGGACAAGATATCCAATCCAGCTTATCATTAAACAATAATTTGAAGTGAAATCAATAGCATATTGTG